>PVJH01002824.1:6804-135771 GCA_004026705.1 Nesogale talazaci
CCCCCAAGGCCTGCCCCATCCATCCTCCCCCAACCACCCTCTCCCCTCCTCTGCATTGCCAGTTAGACACGCCGCTGGCAGCCACACGCCTCTGCCCGCTCCCACCCCAGCCCTCCACGTCCCTCCTCCAAGGCGGACATCTGTGCCCCCACCCCCGATGGCCTACGGAGGCCCCCCACCCAACCCTGAAAGCCGCTACACCAGAAGAGAAGGGCTTGGGGCAGTGCTGTGTCTGGACCACACTTTCCTTTCTGTCTGTTGAAGGAGGTTGATGTTCCTTCTGGAAGGGAGGAGAAAAGGTCCCTTTGTGCCTGGTCTGCTGAAAGTGTGTCTGTTTAGGACAGGCTGCAGCTTTCTTTGTGAGCGCTGTTGATTTTCAGTGTGGGAAAGGGGGCTGATTACATTTCCCTGTGGCTGCCCAGAGCGGGGAGAGGGTTCTCTGAGCACAGAAGGAAATTACCACGCAGGCCCTGGAGAGGGGAGGGAGCCAGCGTTTAGCATCTGCTTCTCGAAGCCAGGCTAAGCTTCCATAACTGCCCTTGGGATGGGGCGCAGGTAAATGCTGGCAAGGGAGAGAGGCACTGAGCCTTCTCTGTGGTTTCCTGGGAGGGAGGAAAAGTGGGCCTTGGTGGTCTTGGGGTGGGTAGAGAGGAGGGTGACATTTGTTGTTTGGGGGTTGGGGAGTGCTGCTGACAATGGCATTACTAGGGAGGTGCAGGGGGTGGTGACGACTGTCTATAAAATGTGTGTGCAGTGTTTCTGCCGAAATGTATCTGTATTTCCCAAGACAGCCCTGTTGTTAAATTCCAGAAGCATTTTCCGTCAGCCCAGCTTACATGTATCAGCGGAAAAACGAAAACCAGGTTACAACTCAAAGCTAATTCGCTTGGTGGACTTTCAGTTGTGCTCTGGTCAGAGCTGTCATTCTGACCCAGTTACAGTGGCCCTTGGCGTCACGTGGCCTCACAGGCCCGTGCTCACGTGCGTGCTGTTGGGGTGGGGGCTGCCAGTGTTTCGGGGTCACTGACCTGGTCACTTTTTCCAGGGGGTTAGCTACACTATTGTGATCCCTAGGACCTGGGGCCCTATGGCAATAACTCTTTGGAGAAGCAAGCAGTAGTTACAGGAAGGGGGTGGGTGTGAGGTTTCTGCTTCGATATTGGAGCCAGGCTGGGCTGCTAACCACAAGGTCAGCGGTTCAAGACCAGCAAGTGCTCCTCAGATGGAAAATGAGACTGTCTACTCCCAGAAAGGGCTACGGTCTCGGACACTCACAAGACCTGTTCCGCCCTGTCCTAGAGGGTTCTGTGAGCCGGCATGGAGTCTGATTCTGATGTGGGCTCTGTTACTCACATTGCGACTGTGACTGTACTAAAGTTGTCATTCAACGTAGAGCGAGTGTCACCAGGTCCCTGTCAGTCCTCCTGTAGTCTTAAGGAACGTCACATCGAAGCCACTTGTCACTAGAGTCATCACATCTCCTTCGAGGATCGATGCTGATACTAAACAGGACTACAGACTCCGTGGGGTCTGCTACGGGAAGAGGTCCCTGGGGGGAGGGGGTGAAATGATGCCTGAGTTACCGCCCTGAGTCACATGGACCCTAGGGACACACTGTTTGTCAGGACGTTTTTTTCCCTTTTTTTTTGGGGGGGGGGGGGGGGGGGGGGGCTGTTAAAAAAAAACAGAAGAAAGGTTGTCATGGCAACCAAAGTTTACCGTCAGGTACTCACTGCCACCCTTTCAGGACCATGGCAGTGCAGATACAGGAGCAGGAACTGGCCACTGGGCACCAACCAGTGGCACCAGCAATCTGGCTCAGACCTCCCAAAGGTCTCACCAGTCCAGGAGGCTAACTGTGCTCCGACCACCCAGGGAGGGGGTGGTGCACTTCAGAGCAGGCTCCCTAGGCGACAGTGAGCTCTCAGAGAGGTAAAGGTGGGTTTGTTTTCTTTTCTCCATGGTCGTCTTCATGGAGGACAGGGGGCACAGGTCTTATGCGGACCTCCCCCTCCTCCCAAATTCCTACCTTGGTAACTCCGGACCTGCAAGGTTCCCTCCCCCCATCGCTGTCCCCCGACTCTCTTCTCCCCCTGGGAAGACTCATCACCGGGACAAACCTCAAAACATCTCCGAGACTGAAATTCCTCATCCTGCAAGAACTTGCCTGGGAGGTGGTGGAGGATTCAAGAACTCGCAGGAGGAGGTAAGTTGTCACCAGGTGGGTGACAAGCATTCCACGAGCATGAACTCGCACCACAGTGAAAATATTTCCCAATTCCTCCTTTCCAGAGTCGCTCCGGCTAAGACAGTCCCGGTCAAGCCCTGGCTGCAGCAGCTGGGCCGTGACCTTCAGGGAGAGGCCAGGAGAGACGGAGAGTGAAGAGACACGGCTGACGGGCACAGCCAGGAGGCAGGGCCTGGGCATGGCAGCTGCCTGAGCTGCAGAGCCGTGCTTGGAAAGACGGTTCTACACCCCAGAGGGGCAGGGGGCCACACCCCTGAGTTACAGGGACGGGACAGGTCCCAGGAACCCAGCCGCCAAGTGTGGGAAATGTTTTCTTGAGCTGGGAGAGGGATTCACAGGGACCTGCACCCGCAGGAACTGCAGATGTGCCCACGAGAAGGCATTACGAAGCCTCCATGTGGGAGGCTGGGGGTGGGCTGCGTGGAAGCTTGCAGAAAGCAGGGGATTTCAGCCAAGATGTCTTTTGAGGTTATTATTATTCTTTTCTCATTCCACCCGAGGGTGAACATTGAAGGTGGGCGTGCACCCCAGAAGCGAGTCTGATGGGAGTGCAGTCGAGTCCAGGAGGTTCTGGGACCCTGGCCAGCTCTGCTGAGGTGGAGGGGTGCTGCAAAGTTGGGTGCTAAGACAGAGGAGGCACTTCGGGGTGGCCCTCTCTGTGTAATCTGCAACTCTCTGTTGCAGTTGAAGACCGCTGTGGCCAGACAGGGCAGTGAATGGGGCAGTCAGGGCCCTGCCCTGGCAGAGGGACAACCTCTCTGTGGCATGGTGGGGGCCAGGCAAAGGCTTGCACCTGGACATTTCCACGTGCGCCCAGTGCTGGGGGCCTACGGAACAACCGCAGCTGAGGAAATGGCTGGAAGTGAAAGGAGGCCACTCAGGGAAGATGAAGGCAGGGAAGGGCCTTCCGGGCAGAGGGCACGGCTCAGGCACCGGCCTGAAGTCCTAACTGGGCTCTCCCCCACTCTTTCTTCCCTCTGCCCTGTGACCAGGTAAACGAGTCAGCTTATCAGACGGCAAAGTCTGATGTCCACTCCCATCTGCACTGACTGCATGCAGGCACACACACACACACACACACACACACACACACACTTCACACAGGAGACTGAGACGATCGCAAAGACCTTCTAACCTTGGAGGAAGGGGCCTATGCACCCCAAAGGTCCCCACACCAAGGACTTCGGATAGAACCCTCCTGACATGGACATTAGCTGCTGCTGAGGGGAGCTCCCTCAGAGCCCTGCTTGGCTCTTGATGCTGGCCTCTGGGGCACGAAGGATTTCTGGGGGAGAAAGGAGCTTGACCTCCTTCTGGAAAGTCTGTGCCTACTCCCGGGCCCCAGGCCAGTTCTCAGGAAGGCTTGACACCCCCAGACCAGGAAGGGCTCCCTGGTCTCTCGCAGCAAAGACGCCTGTGGGGCAGGGCTAGCTTTCCAGGAACCCACGGGACTTGCCCCCCCCCCCTTCCTTCCCAAGCCGGCCTGGGAGCGCGCCCGGGGGAGGGGGGAGCGGGTACTGATGCCAGGGGGCTCCAGGCTTGTCGGGAGGAGGGGGTCTGTGCTGAGAGAGACAGCTAGCCAGTCCACCCCCTGAGGCAAGACAGGACTCAGGGCGATGGGAGAGAAGGGGCCATGTGATGTCCCAAAGAGGCAAGGGGAGGCAAGCGCAGAAAGAGGGCGACAGGCGCGGCTGGATCGCGCCCCTCCGGCCCCCGCTGGATGCGTGCCTGGGAGGCGCGCGCCCCCGGGGGAGGCGACTTGGCCCCGGCCGGGACACTGAGCGCCCCTCTTCCCGGGCGGGCGTCCCGGGACCTCCGGCGCGCCCTCCACCCCAGCAGTCTGGGTGGGGGGGAGGCGCGGGCCGCGGGGCTCCCGCACGGAGCGCGGTGCGGGCTCGGGCCGCCGAGGCCGCGCAGCGGGAGCCGAGCCGGCCGGCGCCGCGCGCACTCACCGCGCCCGCCGAGCTGCTCCTCGCACGAGTACCAGATGCCGGTGTGGAAGCGCCGCAGCTGGAAGCGGTCGTCACCGGTCTCCCAGCTGTAGAGCGCGCCGCCGGGGGGCCCGCTGTCCGGGGCGGCGGCGGCGGCGGCGGGAGCGGCGGTGCCGTTGGCCGTGGCGTTGGCGCCCGAGTTGGGGCAGTTGGCGCGCCCGCGCTGGCCGCAGTCGGGCTTGGGCACCCGCTGCGTGCCCTGGCACCAGTACGTGGTGAGGAAGGCGGTGGTGGCGAAGAGCAGCGCCAGCAGGTTCAGGGCCACGGCCAGGAGCGCTCGGCCGCGGCGGCTCGTCTTCATGCCGCCCGCGCCGCCGGGGAGCTCCGCGCGCGAAGTTGGCAGCCGGCGCCCCGCGTCAGCGGCCGCTGCCCGCCGCGCCCCGGGGCTCGGGCGCCTGCGATCGGCGGCGGCGGACGCAGCGTGGGCCCATGGCCCCGGCGCGGGGGCGCGGGGGGCGGCGCGGCGGAGGAGCGGCTCCGGCGCGCCCGGAGCCGCGAGCGCAAGTGCACCTAGGCGAGGAGCCGCGGGCGCCTGGCAGCGGCCACGGCGCAGCCACGCGCGCCCCTCCGTGGGGAGACACCTGCAGGCGGCCGGCGACACTGTTCCGGCACCCGCCCGCGCGGGGAGAGGGGGCGCCCCCACGCCGAGCGTGGGCGGGGGGGGGGGACCGGAGCGCCGAGACGCCCGCGGAGACGCACTCGCCCTAGTGGAGGCTTGGGGAGGGGCGCGCGTGCGGAGGGAGGGCACACCACCCGCCGAGAGGAGCTTCTCTGGAGAGATGGAGAAGAGGGCCTGCCCGCAGGAGACAGGGACAGGGCTCTCCTCGAGGGACCGGGGACGGAAGGACATGAGACCCTCCCCGGAGCTCACCAGGCTTCCCAGAGACGCCAGGGGCGAGTCACGCAGGGCCTGGAGTGTCAGCTCTGCTCTCCAAAGAACCAAATTCTGACCCATCGAGACCCGATAGGGCAGGGTAAAACCAACTGCCCCAGACCACTCCTGGGTGCACAAAGCCCAGTCCTTTCTTCTGAAGAATGCCTGGTGCTTTCTAACTGGTGACCTTGGCTGCACCTCAGGGCTGGTCCAGGACTGCCCAATGGGCCTGTGCCCCCTCCCCTTGCAGGAACCGGTGCAGGGGAAGGGCTCTTGGCAGTCATCTGGGTGCCCTCTCAGGGACATGGCACAGCAGGAAGACTAACAAAGAGGTTGCCCACACAGGATGCCAGGGTGGGGTGTGACACATGGGACACTCTCATGGGGACACGCCATCCTGGACCCTGAGTACCATGATCCAAGGAGGTCCCAGGATGGACACAGCTGCCGTGGGCGCCAGACCAGGGTGGGTACACCAGGGGGAGGTTGCCTATCGAGAATCTTCAAGAATCCAAATGTGCTCATTTTTTAAAAGTTGGGAGGGATTCAGAAGCCCTGCAGAAGAATCTTCCCAGTGTGGAAAAAGAAGTGGGGTGGGGGGGGGCACCTCTCAGTAGAACCCTTGTTCAGCTGGCTTAGGGATGGGGCTGGTTGCAGAGTGGCCGGCAGTACTGACTTGGAGGTCAGGCAGATCCGGGACTTTGACCAGCTCTGGATCCTTCACCTCTGCAAGCCTTCATTTCCGCTGCCTGTTAACGGGGAGCCATGTGCCTCAGAGGTCGTGTGGCCGTGCCTCTAAAGGTATGCAGCGCATAGTAGGGCCCCTGGCTCGGAGTCCTGGTAGCTCTGTGGATTAAGCATTGCACTGTTGACCAACAGGGTCAGCTGCTCCTCTGGAGAAAGGTGGGGCTCTCTATTTCCCCAAAGAGCTACAGTCTTGGGGACATGCCCACCCGGGTGGCTGTGACTCAAATAGACTAGATGAGCGTGTTTGGTGTGGAGGAGGGGGAGGTGGTTGTTTTGGTTGTTTGAGAGGCCAACTTAGTAGCGGTGTGTGGGAGGGCCCCCCGGTAGCTCAGTGGTTCATCCATCAGCTGTTAACCTTCTAGAAGCTTGCTGTTCAAACCCACTGAGCAGCTCCCTGGGAGAAAGACCTGGGAGGCGCTTCCTTAAAAACCCTACAGGGAGCTGAGCCCTGGTGAGGCAGTGGTTGTGCGCGGGACTGCGGCCCACAGGGTTGACGGTTCAAATCCGGCAGCAGCTCTCCAGGAGCAAGGCTGGGCTTCCTACTCCCACCAGGGGCCAGTGATGCGGAGAAAAAACAGACAAACAAACCCTAAGGGGTTATTCGACTCTTGCCAGCTGAGGTCCGGACCCCACCGCACCTTAGCACAACCGGCACGCAGGAGATGCTGCGTTGACCACCTGAGGGGGAGCCCTTTGAGACACTCTTGTGCTGAGTGGATGCGGAACCCCGGTCACATGCGGAGCTCCTAAGCACTGGGTGTCAGCAGTTCAAATCCACCAGTCGCTCCAAGGGAGAAAGACGAGACTCTGCTCCTGTAAAGAGTTACCATCTTGGGCTGAGCCCCGGTGGCGTAGTGGTTGTGCGCGGGACTGCGGCCCACTGGGACGGAGGTTCAATTCCAGCTCAAAGGAGCAAAGGCTGGGCCTCCTACTCCCACCACCTGAGGGCAGTGATGCTTAAAAAAAAAAGAGTTCCGGTCTCAGAAACGTGCAAGGGCAGCCCTACCCTGACCTACAGAATCGACTCCCTGGCAGTGAGTTTGGCTTGGCTTGGACTGGTTGTGTGCTGGCAGGGTCACCACGGTGAGTGCCCACATCCTGGCCTCTCCTCTTAACACATGGCAGGCGGATCCCGAGTCTCTCTGGTCTTTAAGGTGTTCGCTTGCAGATGGGTTTGGGACCTCCACTCCTTCCCCGCCCCTTCACATTGATTGGGTAGCTTAATTTTAAGATATCCGGTCTTTCATGTGTGGTAAGCTGGCCGTGTGCCCCAGACACCCTGCACGGAGTGCACTCAGGGATGTGGTGCCCGGATGCGCAGAGTGTGCAACAATTAATTGCATGTTGATTGCAAGAGCTCATTTGAATTCTCCCCAAGCTGATCACCGGTCCCGTGCCCCCTCCTCCCCGGGCCTCTCTCTCCCCACCCCCCACCCCCCGTTTGTGAGATGGTGGGACTCGCAGAATTCAAGGTTAAAGACTGAGTTGCCTTACCCCAGTGGGCCAGCCTGGGCTCACTGGCAGCGGCTGCTCTACCCGGGGGGTAGGTGAGAGGAAGGCATTGTGGGCCAGGTCCCTGGCAGGAGCTCAGCTGAAAGATGGCTTGTATCTACAGGCTTGTGGCTGAGAGGCCTGAGGCAAGGGGGGGTCCCCACAATTTGGAGAGGGAGGACCTTGATGTAATAACAGTGGTGTGGAGGGGATTAGTTGACAGGAAATAGATTACAGCCACCCTGCCAAAGGAATTCAGAAGCACCTTTCAACGGGCATGCAGTATTCATCACAAGTGTGTCAACACACATTTGAAACCTCGTCCCTCAGATGCCTGTGGGAGAGGATCCTGCTTGAGTGTGCGATAGTGGGTTGGTAGGCACGTGGGCAGGACCGAGTGACTCGCGGGCTGAAGACCCGGTCCTGGGCACTCTGTTCTTCGATCAAGCACACATCAAACACACTGTCATCAAGTCAACGTGGTTACGCCCCGGGCCGATAACCATAAGGTCTAAAGTTTGAGACCGCCAGTAGCTATGGGGACGCTGAACCCCTCCTTCACGGAGCACCCACACCCTGTGCAAGGCACTGTTCAGGAGGAAAGACATGGCGAACAAATCCCACAGGTAGATTGCAGCGTGTGCCGGAGCTCAAAAGGGATCAGAACAAAGCTGGAAAGCGGGTTAAGAGGCAGGGAGATCAGGGACCCAGGAGGACCTCACTGGCCAGTAGAACCTTTGAGCCAAGAGTCGAAAGGATGTGGGAGTGCTTCTCGGGACTCTCTGGGGACAGAAAGCTCTGGACAGAGCCAGCAGCCAGACAGAGCAGGGACTCAGGGACCACGGCAGAGGGGCAGTTCTCATCTCCTCCTCGATCCAGACGTCCGCGGTCACACCTGCCGACCAAAAGCAGCCCACAGGCATGGTTTCCTGGGTCCGGATGGAGTGAGGCCCCACCGTGCAGGGCCGGAACTCCAGACTCATGGGATTTCCCATACAAGGCTCATCAAGCTGGAGCCCATGAAGACTTCTTTAAAGTGTGGAAAAGCAGAGAGGTTCCTTTGAGGGTTCAGGGCGCCCCATCTCAGCCATGATATGTTCAAGGCCTCCTGTGCACCACGAGAGAGTGGAAATTGGGTAAGGAAAACCAGATATGGAAGACTGAAAAGGAGTGGATGCATTGCAGGACGGCGCTGGGGAAGAAGACTGAATCTGACACAGTGGCTGCTGCGTGGATGGGCCCCGACTTAGGGACAACTGTGAGAGATGGAGTCAGGGCCAGCACAGGTCACCTTCTGTGCTGTCCATCGACTAGACGGCACCAGACAGCAGCAGCTTATCTTGGGAGGTCACAAGTCCCGCCATGCCCCGGCCTGTTTTCCATCTGGGAGTCTGCACTCATAAGGGGCGCTCTCACCTGGACCTGGGCATAGCGGATGCTTCCTGTAAGGTCCTTGGGGCATTTGAGTTTTGAGCATAAGAACCTGAACCAAGGCCCCGAACAATTTGATAACAATCCATTCACGGTGTCAGAAAGCAGGAGGGTGGTTGGACTTCCCTTGGGGAAAGGTAGAGGGGGCACCCCAGTTCCCTGGAGAGGTGGAGTAGCTGGAGGGGTCAGAGGCCTTTGGGGGCTGATCACAGGGGTCTCCCCAGTTTATGAAAACTCATTGAGCCCGACAACTGGAGACCGGGCCCTCTTGTGGATTCAACATAGTTTACAGCAAATCATTGCTGCTTCTCAGAATGACATTCCCACTTCTCCAGAAACCTGACTCTCCTCTGAAGGGCCACATCCCAAATGCATCCACCTGTCCGTTCTTCCTGGGAATCAGCTGCCACGAAGACATCAGGGAGCTTTCCAAGTCAGTTCCTGTTTCCCAAACCTTCCAAAATCGAAGTGGGGAAACCAGAGCGCTCCCGCCTCCAGGTCCTCCTCATTAGAGCTCAAGATTAGCCAATTTCCAGTTACCGGGGAGGCTTTTAAGCACCCGATTCCCATGGGACCTAGGCCTAATACCGCCTTCACTCCCCCGGTTAAGACGCTATCCTGGTGTCAGTGTGGAAGCCAGCTGGGGCTGCGGCTGAGACTGCTGGAATCCTGGGCCCAGAACAGCCCCCACCCCCTCCTCCCTCAGGGAATAGAGTCTTGGGCTTGCTGCAGTTTCAAAAGTCCCGGGGGTGGGCCCAACTTCATCAGGAGGTGATCAGCCCTAGCTCGTCAGCCTGTTCTTCGAAAGCGTCTGAGCGCTCTCCCGGTTTGTTCTATTGAAGAAGTATTCATGGGCCTGGCAGCCTCACCACTGAGCATGGAGCTGCTCGCCAACCGCCAGGGCAGCCGTTCAAGCTCTCCAGCGCTTCTGGAGAAGAAAGATGAGGCTGTTCGCTCCCATACAAATTTAGTCGCAGAAACCTCCAGGGTCGGCTGCCCAGGGTGGCTATGACGGCAGGACATTGTTCTCTCCCTGAGGTGCCCTGGTGGCGCAGTGGTTACACGGGGGTCTGCTAGCCAGCAGTTCAGCAGTTCGAAACCACCAGCTGCTCTGAGGGGGAAATAGGAGGCTGGCGGCTCCCAGGAAAAAGTTACAAGTCTTGGAAACTCACAGGGGCAGTTCTACCCCGTCCTATAGGCTCACGAGGAGTCGGAATGGGGTTGGATTTGGCCTCGGCCCCTGAGTGTTGCAAATAATCAGGGGTCTCGGCTACAGGTCCAAAGGTCAGGAAGCCAAACCCACCCCAGGCCCCTCAGAACACAGGCCTGGACATCTGCTTCCAAGAGATAACAACCTTAAGCACCCCCCACCCCCCAGGACATCTCTGCCCAATGGCAATTCAGAACTTCCGGGTGTTCGGGGAACCCAGATAACACAGACTCCCTAAAGAACCCCAACTTCCATGCCCGAGAGCCTGGACCACCCACCCGTCTGTCAGTGGGGGTACCTGTTGCTATGGTGTTGGACAAAGATGATCCCCCCAAAAAAGGCCAGAGCTGCTCCCATCATCCACTCGGCCAAGGAAAACCCCAGACAGCCCACAGGTCTGACCTGCAGCCCATCTGGACGGAGCAGGACCAGAGAGCGTTTCTTTCCATGCATTCGCCCCGCGTCAGGGTCGGGCAGCCACGCCGACTCCGGTGTCAACTGGCGAAGGGGCGAAGTCTGGCCTGTCAAGGTTGCAGGTTGATGACCTCATTTGGAGGCACCAGGGAGATAAAAAACTCACACCTGGAGCCTCAGCCAGAGAGCCCTGAGCTGGAGGAGCCACGTGGAGACCCCTGTCAGCACTGAGATGCTTCCACCGCCACTGGAGCCACAAGACTTTCCCCCCACTGGCCTGTGATCTCCCTGCATTCGGCGTCATTGCCCGTGTTGCGTGGGCCTGAAGAAGACTTTATAGATTGGTGTCAGATGTAGGGGCTCATGGCGGACTTGTGGATTTGATCTGGACCTGCTTTCTCAATATTCAGTTGCTCTTGTCTAGAAAGCTCTGGCTTCAAAAAAAATAAAAATAAATTAAAAAAAGAAAGCTCTGGCTTCTACACCTGCGTGTCTGTGGATTTGTTTCTCTAGTCTGCCCAGACGAACACAATGCCAGAGCAGAACACCTCCTGAGGGTTTCCTGGTCTCCTCTGTGGGGGAGCCTCCTCGCTCTCCCACGGAGAAGTGCAGTGACTGCCTCCAAGCCAGATTCTGCTCGAAGAGCAGATTCTGGAAGGGGATGGGGCTTTGGGGGCTGCGGTCCCCGCTCTCAGCCACCGCATCCTCAGGCTGGCTGGAGACTCAGGTGGGAGGGAACAGTCACCAAAGCCAGGGAGAAAGAAGTCGCTCCCAAGGTCAGAGCCAAACCGAAAAAAGCCAGTGCAACTCACAGCGCCCGACATAGGGTTTCTGAGACTGCCCCTCTTTCCGGAAGCAGGTGACCTCGTCTTCCTCCTTGCAGAGAGGCGAGGGGGGTTGAACCGCTCACCTTGTGGTTCCTATTCCAGCATTTAACCCCCACAAGAGTACCAACCACTCTGGCCAGAGGGACACAATTGAATCCTGAGTGGTGTTTTTTTTATCTAACATTTTATTAGGAACTCTTACATATATCATTGCAATCCACAGTTCCATTAGATCGAGCATGGTTGTCCAATTGCTTTCAATACACCATCGATTTCAATACATTTTCTTTCATCTTGAACTCCTTGATAACAGCCCTCCTTTAGCCCCTCTCTCCCCCAGCCTACCACCCTCCAACCCTTAATATATATTATTATTATCGTTTCTTTGCCATGACTTATACCTTCTAATGTCTCCGTTCACCTACACTTCTGATGTCCGTTCCCCTTGAGCGGGGTGATAGTCGTTGTTGCTATCAGTTCCCCCTTCCCGCCTTTGACACCCCACCCCCTCCCTTCCCACCCCCTCAGGGAATTAGTAAGCCCACCTGTCTCTCACAGAAGGGCCGTGCGGAAGTCACGCTCTATCAGGGTGCAGAACCGCCCTCAGTTCTTTACCACGACTCCTCCCTCTCTTACAGCCCTAGCTTCACGCTCTCATCCTGCTAGACCTGCCCTTACTCATCCGTAGAATTGAGCCCTTTCGATGGACGAGATCCAAGATGGACTGCGGTGGTGTTCATTCTACATGCATCTTCCAGGAAGCTCAAGGAACAGGGCTGGGCTGGAGGGCAGGGCCAGGCTGGCCCCCTCCCTCCGCCTGTAACCTCCACGGTCCTCAGATTAGCCACCCTCAGAGGAAAGCTCAAAACGAGCCCTGGGAGTTTCTGGCTCCCCTCCCTCCCTCCCTGTTCCAGAGTCAGCTCAGTCCTCAGAGTGCGTGGTGGCTGTTGTTCTCTTGGACCAGGAAGGCTTGGGGGGGCGGGCAGGGGTGAGATGAGGGGCTGGAGGGGAGGACAGAGGGTTTATGGTGTCTCCTAGAACAGCCCTCCCTGAGCTGTCCCCCCCCCCCCCACCTCTTTGAATTTTCAAAGCTCCTGTTTGTTTCGCTCTGCCGCCCTCTAGGGACCAAGAGCAGGATTGTCAACCTTGCTTTTCCAAGAAAAGCCCCCTCCTCACACACCCACCTTCAAGAAGTTAAAACTCGACCCACATTGAGAGAAGCACTACCAGGGAAAGGTGGTGGGAAGAAGGGGGACCCAATTACAGCGAGCTACATAAAACCCCCTCCCGGGGGGGGGCAACAGGAAAGTGGGTGAAGGGAGACAGTGGTCAGTGTAAGACATGAAAAAATTATGAATTATCAAGGGGGGAGGAGGGACGATGGGAAAGGGAGGGAGGGGATATGAGCTGATACCAAAGGCTTGAGTAGAAAGGAAATGTTTTGAAAATGATGGTTGCAACCTGTGTACAAAGGTGCTTGACACCGTGGATGGATGGATGGATGGATGGATGGATGGATGGATGGATGGATGGATGGTGATGAAAATGATTTTTGAAAAAAGAAGTTAAAACTTCAGGGAGCTAATAACAATAAGTCCAAGAAAGAAAGAAAGAGTCCTTGTAATGATGACGGTACAACTCTAAGATTGAACTGTTAAATTGCATGACATGTGAAGTATATACCAATAAGCTGATTTTTTTTAACTTAAAATGTGGAGGCAAAAGGGACATGGGGTCTAAGAGCGGTGAAAGGCTGAGGTCTTAGAAGAAGGAAATGCAGGACATGGAAGGTGTCGTTCTCCGCCTCCATGAACAACTGCCTCTTTTGCCCTGAGAGCAGAAGGACTAGATGGTTCCCAGCTCCCAGACAGAACCTCTCGAGGAGAGATTCCAAGAGATAATCTTAATCAAAACGAGAGGGAGTGCCGTGAAAAGTCACCAGTTGTACCGGATGGACAACTTGCTCCAAGGTCATCGTTACACCTTAAAAGTCAAACAATAGTTTAGCTGAACTAGAATTGAGGGGTATATGTCTTGAAGACGATGCCCTCTTAAAAATCTATCTCTCAGGCTGAGCCCCGGTGGCGTAAGTGGTTGAGTGCGGGACTATGGCCCGCGGGCTTGGCGGTTCAAATCCAGCGGCGGCTCTCAGGAGCAGTGCTGGGTAGCTCCCACGACCACCGGAGGCAGTGATGCCCACAAAAAAAAATCTATCTCTCTGGGATAAAACTGACTGACAGCAGCAGCTCAAAATCTTGGGGTGTCAGGGACAGGGACTTTACTTGAATGAAGGGAATGGCTCAGAAAGGGGACTGAGGACGGTGGTATGCAGAAGGTAGGCACTGGCACTCACTAAACTGGACGTGTAGAGACGGCTGAGGCTGGACTGTGTATATTCTCAACAACAGGTCAGCGCATCTTTGAGAAAAATCTATGACACACCCGGGCGGATTGAATGAAGGAGAGTGCTGAGTCACTGTGGAAAATGTAACTAATGTCACTGAGGAACCTGTATTGAGATTGTCCAACGGGAAGCTGATGTCACCAAGGCCACAATTAGATATTGTTGTTTAAAAAGCAGAGATCTTCAACTTGATAAAAAGATTACACATACCATCAATCCTTACAGATATGTCGTGTGTGAATAAATATGGTATTTCTTTTCTAACAGAACAACAAGCCTTTTGCCTGCAACAGTCTTTATGTTTGAATCGTTTCATTGGCATATAACTCGCGTATCATACAATTCAAGAGTTCAAGCCTATTAAGAAAAATTGTACCATCATCACCACATTCCATTTTAGAGTATTTTCTTCATTCTTATACCCATTGTTACTAGCTCCACCCACCACAACCCTCCTGTCAGACCCCTAAGAAACCATTCACCCAGACGCTGTCTCCATCGATTTATCTATCCTGTATTTTATACACAGAAGAAACATACTCCCCAAACGAACAATAATCACAGAGCAAAACAACAATTAAAAAGAAAGCTGCGCTGAGCCCCTACCGTAGTGGTTGTGTGCGGGACTGTGGCCCACAGGATTGGCGGTTCAAATTCAGCAGCAGCTCTCCAGGAGCAAGGCTGGGCCTCCTACTCCCATCAGGGCAGTGGTGCCTCCTCCCTCAGGCCCCACCCCACCCCCCAAAAAAGAAAGCCGCGTTCATTTAGCCAAGGGTGCAGAATCTGTTGTGAAAAAAGACATCGTAAAAGTATAGGCTGGCGGGCTGAGCCCTGGTGGCATAAGTGGTTGAGTGCAGAACTACAGCCCGCGGGCTTGGCGGTTCAAATCCAGCAGCGGCTCTCAGGAGCGGCACTGGGCCATAGCTTGTTGATCTGGACAGATTAAACTCTTAGCATTCTTCATCCTCTTTTACTGAAGGTGAATAGGATGGGATTTTTTTTTTTTTTCAAAAAGTGTGGGTTATGAACGCACCTATAGTTCTCACTGAGGAGATTTGTCTGTGCATTTTCCTTTGAGGCAAACACATCTCCCTGAATGTAACAGAACCAACAAGGGGATTCGGACTTCCTAGCCATGACCAGTCACCTGGAGGAAAGGAAAAAGTGGGTCCGGACGGCGGTCTCAGCAGGTGGTCGACTGGCAGAGATGATGTCGCCCATCCTGCTCTGGCGAGTCCCCACTGTGCTCCTCGGAGCTTCTGGGCAGCCTTCCAAGGTGACCGCTCGCTGCCCCCCTCCAGGGTTCCGAACCGAGCCGACCTCACTTCCCGCGGGTCAACCCGACCCCGTGGGCGGTGGTCCCACGCCAGGCTACAAGATCAGCGGTTGGAGGCCACCAGCGCTGCTCAGGAAAAGACGAGGCTTTCTGCTCCTGCAGAGTCACAGGGCCCGTCCCACCCTGTGCGACAGGGTCTCCGTGAACGGAGAAAGCTGTGAAGTGAAAAGGCACGGGGAGACTATGAGTCCAATGAAGGCATCCGTGGCACAATCCACCGGGTCAGGCCTGTGTGCACATATGCTGCCGTCATCATTTTCAAATACAAGCGTCTGTCTCCACAACCCTGAAGCCCCCAAAGCTAGGGGGCCCCCATGACCACCAGCAACCGCTTCGAAAGGGGTCACGAAAGAAGGTCGGGGGTCGTGTGGAGGGAAAGCGTGACTCTGACCTCACAATCACAAGAGGCTAGACTTACTGTCTGGAGAGACCAGGGAGACCCCCAATACGATGGCCCCGAAGGCCACTCTTCACGCCTGGCATTGAACCCGCGCCTATGTTAGCAGCCTCAGTCACTGGAGATCCAAAGAAGGGCATTTGGTCAAGGACAAAGTTCAGAGGGTCAAGGAAGCAGGAAGGAGGACAAGCAGGCAATGCAGGTGGCAAACAGGATGCGTGAGGGTCCACTCCAAAGGAATGCGCTGAGGCCCAGCCGGTCTGCTCCGCCTGTTATCCACCTCAGCAGGCATTCTGCAGCCATCCCCTGATTGCCCCCAAGAGGTTTGCTTTCCCTGTTTCCGTCTTACCTTTCAGTGTGGAGAAGGTGGGGGGTTTGCATTTCAAGCCATCGCTTTTGTATTCGACAATTTTGATCAGGAGTCCTCAAACAACGGCCCACGGGCCGCCTGTGGCCCGCCGAGGACATTTATCTGGCACACTGGGTATTTTCACCGCCACTCCCTTCCAGTTAGGTGGTGGACTCATCCCGGGCCCGCAGTGAACTTGTTCATCGTTATTGTTGTTGTTGTTGTTTTAACTAGAATCCGACCCTCCAACGGTCTGAGAGACAGTGAACCGGCCCCCTGTTAAAAAAGTTTGAGGACCCCTGATTTAGACAACCTCCCAACCTCACTTCTCCTTGTTGTTCTCCCCCTTTTCTTTCTCTCGTCAAACCTGACCTTCACCTGACACCTGTCTACCCTCCACCCGGGATGTAACAAACTTTTGAGATGGAAGAACCAATCTCCTCCCTCCATTTAAACATTATTCGAGAGCCATGAATATCTTCTCGCAAATAAACAAAATCACCGTTAGCTCCACTTCACTCCAGAGACCCATCGAGAGAGCCCCAGGTGTCTCTGGAGCTGCACTTTGCCAACACCTGCCCTAGCCTGTCACTTTCTCTCCCCGCCCTCCTCCCCCCCGACCTGGGTGACCTTCAACCTCCATTTCTCGGGGCATGGGGACGCTTTTTCTTGTATAACAATGGTCTCACACAATATCTGTTCTCCTGTGGCTGACTCACTTCACTTCAACACAATGTCATCGAGATCCTTCTGTGTTGTGAAGTGTCTCACAGTTTCCTCATTACAGTCAGAACCGTTTTTGGTTCTTTATTTAAAAACTGTGGGCAAATCCTCCATGTTGCAGCAATCCCTGGGTCTTGTTCCACACAGGGTAATGTCCACACTTGCTTAGACTGGCTAGTAGAGCTGAAAACATAGTCCCTTTGTGTGTGTGTGTGTGTGTGTGTGTGTAATTTTTTTTTTTTTTGCAGGACTTTGTGAATCCAGATGGAAGATGTGACTGGTGGGCAGTGCTTCCCAAATAGCAATACTCAAATTCTAATGCCAGTTGTCGAAATAGGGAACCGTCTTCTTTTCTTCTTTTTATTAAATACTTTTATTGGGGGCTCTTACATCTCTTGTCACAATCCATCCATCCATCGTGTCCAACACATTTGGACATTCGCTGTCTGTCATCATCATTCTCAAAGCATTTCCTTTCTACTTGAGCCCTTGGTATCAGCTCCTCATTTTCACCCTCCCTTGTGAACCCTTGATAAGTTATAGATTATTATTTTCATATCTTACATCATTCTCTGTCACCCTACAGCTACTTTTCTGTTGATGGACCCTGGGAGGAGGGTCCATCCTTGTGACCTTTGTCACCCACCTTCCCGTTGTCACCCCTTTGTCCCCCACCTTCCCGTTATCTTCCTGGTATCTCTATTCTCATTGTTTGCCCGGGGGGGGGGGGCAGGTATCTATCCTGGCCTCTTACCTGTAGCAGTGTGCGTGTTCTGGTCTAGTCTGATTAGTAAGGTAGAATTGAGATCATAATAGTGGCGGGGGGTGGGGTGGGAAGGAAGCATTAATGAACTAGAGGAAAGCTGTAAGTTTCTTTTTTTTTGGGGGGGGGGCATCACTGCTCTCCGGTGGTGGGAGTAGGAGACCCTGCCCCACTGCTGGAATTGAACCTCCATCCCAGTGGGTCGCAGTCCCGCACACAACCACTACGCCACCGGGGCTCAGCCGAAAGCTATAAGTTTCATCGGTGCTACACTGCACCCTGACTGGCTGGTCTTTTCCTTATGACCCTCCTGTAAAGGGATGTCTAATGGTCTGTAGATGGGCTTGGGTCTCCACGCCATGTCCCCTGGCCCCCCGCCCCATTCACATTGGCAAGCTTTTGTTCTGGGTCTCAGATGCCCGGCAGTTTTCAGTGGGATCTGTCCACCAACAGTCAAATGGGTATTTCTGTCTTTTTAAGCCACTGATTCAAGAGCTCTGGAACGTCTGCTTTGGGGAAAGTTGGGCGCTGGGGTTTTCCGGTTCTGTTTCACTGCTTGAGAGGCCTGAATGTGTCTGTAGGCGAGGTAGGCTGAGGCTGCGTGACCACGGACGCGGCAGACAAACAGTTCTCCCCCCCGCAAGGCGCGCCTCGTTCCGAAGGCCATGAGTCCCTCTTGTCTCTGTGCCACCTTCCTCTCGAGGGACACATGAGGAGCCGGGGGCTTCGTGGGAGGACAAACAACAGATGCTCACGTGTCCCTCAGCAGAGAGAGCGGAGACAGCATTCATCTTTGTCACTGAAACGGGAGTGGGGAGGGAGAGCGAGGTGAGTCAGAGAGAGGGGGGAGCCTGAAGGAAAGGAGGGAGGGAGGGAGGAAGAGACAGGGAGGGCAGCGTGGGGGATGAAACCCACCCTCAGATTCACCCGCTGTTTCCCACTCACCACCCCCCAGCCCTGGAGCCGACCAAGTCAGACTCCAGGGGACCCAGCAGGGCCAGGGGAGCTGCTCCCCGTCCCTGGCGTGGCCAGCCTGCACAGGCACGTGGCCTGTGTGTGGCTGAGCAGACGGTGACAGCAACGTTCTGTCCCTGTCAACATGGCCAGCTGAAGTAACGTCACGCTTTCCACGCAGGTGTACGCCGCCACGAGGCTGATGCCCACTCCCAGGGCCCCTGCAAGGCAGGGTTAGAACTCTGCTGGTGAATTCACAAGATGGTCGCTCCCTGCAGCAGTAACCAGCCTCCTCTTTCTCCCTCGGAGCAGATGGCGGTTTTGAACTGCTCACCTTGCAGTTAGCAGCAGCCCGATGGGTCATCACCCCGCCACCAGGTGCGTGGGCAGCCAGGCTGAAGTCTCTCTAAAGCTGGTGAGTGGTGGCTGGGCAGGCGCAGGGCTGGAAGCTTTCTAAGCTGTTACCGGGACTCCTGGTCTTATCAACAAATGGGAAGCCCATTGGATCACGTCCACTACAGTGCCCTGGTCAAAGTGTGGTGGGAGAGCGGATATGAACATTATCAGGTCATCATTGAAGGACCTGGGAGCAGGACTCAGCAGGACTCAGCCAGACCCAGGACCCACAGCCTCTGGACCCATCTCACTACACACGTGCCAGGGTGAAAGTGTTCAACTTAAAGGCCTAAGTACAGCCACCCATCGGTAGCCACAGGGGACTGTGTTAGTCTGGGTATACTAGAGAGACAAATTCATAGACACTCATATGTGTATAAGAAAGAGGTTTGGGGGCTGAGCCCTGGTGGCATAGTGGTTGTGCGTGGGACTGCGGCCCACTGGAATGGAGGTTCAATTCCAGCTCCACGGAGCAAAGGCTGGGCCTCCTACTCCCACCACCTGAGGGCAGTGATGCCAAAGAGATATACATACATACACACATATATATATATATAAAGAGGTTTGTCTACAAGAGAAATTGCATATTGAGAAAACACCCCAGCCCAGTCTAGATCAAATCCATACATCTAATATTAGCCCATATGTCTAATACCAATCTATAAATTCCTCTTCAGACTCACAAAACACATGCAGTGACACCGAATGCAGGAAGATCACAGGCCAGTGGGTGGGAAGTCTTGTGGATCCGGTGGCGGTGGAAGCATCTCAGCGCTGGCGGGGGTCTCCACGTGGTTCCTCCACCTCAGGGCATTAGCGTAGTTCCATGTGTCTGGTCAGCTGCAAGGTCTCTCTGGGAGTGAGCCAAGAGGGTGCATGTCTCCAAGCTCCAAAAAGAAATTACTGGAATTCCCAGAATCCTCAGGAGAAGGCCATGCCCACACAGAGGCCTCATTGGCTATCACCTGATTGACGGACTAGACTCCACTCCTTCAATCTGCACCCACAAATTGACAAACAATTACATAACAACCAAAGACTGGTGCCAGGACCCCCTGAACTCTAAAATCCACGGGTGCACAAGGCCTTTGTGGAAGGTGAAGTGGTGCTCCCCTATCCCATAAGCCCATCCTCCCCCGTACGTTCAATCATCTCTCAGCTCCCATCACATGCCCCCTCAAAGAAGCCCACTGCCAGGGAGTCCGTTCCAATTCTCGGTGAGGTCTCCACCTCACCCCCGATGCCTTCAGGCTCCCCCAGGGCATCTCTGAGTGACTTCTGGTGCCTCCTCCCTGCCCTCCAGTCAAGGCTGGCTGCCCGCAGCCCTGTAGGGTGGGGGAGAACTGCCTGGTGGGTGTTGGAGATGTGAATCCTCACGCGAGTAGGAAGCCTCATCTTTTGTCCTTGGAAGGGACTGCTGGCTTCAAACTGGTGACCTTGACATGAGCAGCCCCACGGCAGCCGCGCTGTCCCCAGGGTGCCGACCTCCAACACCTGACACACTGCGGATGCGCGCCCGCCGGCCGTGACCCGACGCTATGAATAACAGATGCAATCATAGGGGAGGCAGAGTCTGCACTGTGAACGCCCTGCAGTCCCAGAGCAGCCTCGGAGGCCGGTACCCGCTGGGTCCCCTTTGACAGGGATGGAGACCGAGGCCGGCCTTCAGCTGCAGCAGGACTGGGAAGAGTCACCCGGAAAGCCGGCTAGGACCCTCTGTGGTGGCTGTGACACGCGGCACTGTCAGAGGAGGAGGGGGACTACTGGTGGCTCCATGCTTGTTGCAGGGGGAAGGGGGGACCCCCACTCTGTGAAGATGGCCCCCAGGAGGCCCCTTGAGCTTCCGGATCACTTGGGTCCAGACCCTGTGGCTGTGGCAGAGACCACAGGCGTCCAGACCCTGAAGTCCCCAAACACTGGTGGGCAGTGAGGTGCAGAGCTTGGCGGGAAGGGCCGTCTCTCCCTTCCACCGGAGGCTGCTCCACCGTCACCAGATTTATGATCAAAGCATAAGTTCCACAGCCCCGTCCTTACCACAGGGTACACACACACACACACACACACACACACACACACACCCCTTCCTGCCCCATGCTGCTGCTGCTTCCCCCTACCCCACCCATGCTGCTTTTATTGGTCCGCTTACCACTGCGCACCCACTAAGTTCTACCCAGTCTCCCCATGGCCTCCGGGGTGCCCCCTCGCCAGGCTGGTGCTCAGATATCCACCTTCATCTCACACATGGAAGCATCGAGGCTCAGCAAGAAGCAGCTCGCCCACGGTCACCTGGCCGGCCAGCAGCAGAGCTAGATGGTGACTCCAGGCCCCGGGCAACCCTGACCTCGGGCCAGGGGAGGCTCCCCGAGCCCTCGGGCAGTCCTCCATCTCCTTTCCCACGCCTTGTCTTCCTTCCTGCCTCCTTTGTCTTCAGGATGACAGCAACGCGTGGCGGTGGGGGTGGGGGACGATGTAGCAGACGCAAGGAGAAAGACTGTCTCAAGTTGTATGTTGGACAGGGTCTCTAGAGAAACAAAACCAAGACACTAATAATTCTCTATATATTTACATCGATCTATTTATAGTTATATCGACTGGTAGATAACATAAGAATTATTAATCTATAAAGCAGTACAAATGGTTCAGCGCAACTCACCCTCGTGAGACAGCTAGAAGACTGGCAGTCCTTGACGTCTTGGGGGCCACCATTAATCCTCTGTAGAGCAGGTCAGGCTATCTGGCCACAGGCAGCAAACAGCAAGGCAGGTCACCAACAGTCAGCCAGATATCAGGGTCCTACAGTCCTCAGCTCAAGAGGTGTATATTCCAGGAGTGGGGCGAAGCAGGGTTTGAAGGAGCCTCAGTTCACAGCAGCACGGTCTACAGGTTAGGCGTCCCATGGATAATGTAGCTTGGAGAATGAGGCACAAAACAAGCTAAGGCAGCTGCACACTGGCCCGATAATCAAAGGGCAAGAGACCAGGAAGGGTGAGAGCCATTTATCTCTGTGCCCTTCAATTAACCCCACATGCGTTCACTGGCCATGTTGGAACAATCAACCTACCTACCTCAAGCTGCCCGCCACAACTCCACAGGTATTGGCTCTTCATTTGGGTGGATGGTGGCGTATTTTCATGCAAAATGGTATCTGCTTTTTCTAAAGCTTTCACTACGTTGACTCATCAGTTCTGCAGCCTGCTTCTTACACTTCAAGTTAGACCACGATGAATGTCTTGCGCCGCGAGACGCCGGGACTGGGAGTCATTCTAAAATCCCACTGCCCCTGAGTCGATGCCAGCTCCTCGCTTCCTGACGGGGCCAAATAGAATCACTCCCTTGTTTCCAAGGATGCAAATCTGTGCAGGAGCAAACAGCCTCGTGCTTCTCCCAGAGAGAGGCTTCTGGACTTGAACCACCAACCTTGCAGTTAGCAACTCAACGCCGAACCCCTTGTTCCACCAGCCTCCTCACAACCATCACCCCCACCCCCACAGGCACACACAAAATAAAACACCTCTGGTCGCTGAGTCAATTCTAACTGAGAGCAGGCCCAGAGGGCAGAGTCTGTGGCGGTCATGTGCTTATGTTAATTTCATGATGGAGATGTAGGGGTGGAGTCTAGCCTGTTGATCTGGAGATAGCCATTGAGTAGCCAATGAGGCCTCTGTGTGGGCATGGCTTTCCCCTGAGACTTCTGGGAAATCTCGTGATATTTCCCTCGTGAAGATGAGAAGCTATCTCCCAGTTGTTGGGAGTGAGTCTCAGAGACGATGAATTATGGACAAGATAAGATGGCAGTGTCCTAGAAGCTGAAGGAACCAGAGGAGAAGCCACACAGGCTTACCCTGATGAAACCAGACCTCTGAAGCTAGAGAAGTCACATGGAGAGCCCTGCCAGCGCTGAGTTGCTTCTGCCTCCACTGGATGCTGTTGATGGACCCTGAGCCCTGGAAGCGAGGAGCCATGGGGAGACCCCTGCCAGCGCTGGGACTCTGCACCTACTGGCCTGTGACTTCATGAGTCGGAAGGAAATGTTATAGACTGGTATTGGGCATATGGGTTAATATCGGACTTATGACCTTGGACTGGGTTGGGATGCTTTCTCAATGTTCCATTCCTCTTGTATATAAACCTTTCCCTTATATCCGTATGCATGTCTCTGAATTTGTTTCTCTAGTCTACCCGGACTAACACAGAGTAGAACTTCCCCTTGAGTTCCCCAGACTTCTCCATCTTCATGGGAGTCGAAATCCTCATAAAGCAATTGCTGACCTCATGGCCAACCTCCCCACAAGTAGCCACAGCAGCACCAGGGCTCAGTCACCTCGAATTGAACCTTGAGGAATACTCCAGGCCCTTTACTGAGTTCTTTAACGTGTTCCATTCCTTTTTTTTTTTTTTTTTTTTTTGCAGAAATCTGAGGAGTCGGCTTTAGGATTGTCCAGCTGTGACAGACGAAGAAACTGGGGCTCGGAGAGGGTGCTCTGGTTTGCCTAGGATCACACAGAAATAAGTGGCCTGTCCACCCTCTACTCTGTCCTAATGCCTGGAGGGCGTCTCTGGCATCCGCTCCCTTGATGAGCATCCGTTGTGTGGACAATCCACTCGTTTTGGGTTTTCAGTACAAACAGCACCCTTGAACACATTCCTCTCTCATTGAAAGTTCCAACTTCTTTTTAAAAGTCCGTCAGCACATCCCCTGCTGAGCCTTGGGGAGAGGTGTGGCACTTATGGCTGGGCCTGATCACTCCCACGGCCATTCGTGGCTTCAAGCCTTGCAGAGCCCAAAGCAGAGCCTGCTGTAGGTCCGGCTTGATCCAGCCTCCCAAGGATGCCAGGGACGTGGGTCCTCCTTCTTCTGGCTTTCCCTCGGGCCACGAAAGCTTTGCCCCTTTCTCCTCCGACTCCTCCAGGAAGTCCCCTGGAAGCTCCAGACCCTCCCTGCACCCTGATTTCTGACCCCGTGGCCTCACCCCACCTCCTGCTCAAGCAAAGAGACTCTGTCTGTTGATGGCACCCAAGGTCTCGCTGTGGACAGGGAAAGTGGGGAGCTGTGATTCACCAAAGTCAATCAGGATGCAGCCCCCAGCGGTGTGCAGAGGGTCAGTCATCCCCCCACCCCGACACCATGCTGAGAGAAAGAGGGTGGTGTCAGTCACAGCTATCTCTGGCTCCTCAGCAATCCCCATGGCATAAGGACTGGAAGCTACAGTGGTCACCCTTCCTGCATCTGCTCCTCCCTCCTGAGATCTTTCCGGGTCCCATTGCCTCAGTTTCCCCGCCTGCAGCAAGCTGGAGGGGGCTTCTCTCTGGCCAGGCATCCTCACGGTCTAAGCTCTCCTTGGCACTTCCATGAGGCCACTGCTCCAGCACCCCTTCCATCCTGCAAAGTGACTAGGCGCAGCAGTGGACTCAGACCAAAACCACACTCACGGCCACACTCACGGCCACGCGTCCATGCAGAGTCATCTGGACCCTACAGGCTCCCCCTCCCTCCTGACCTCCCACCCCTAGGCTCCATCTTTGCAGGACCAGAAAGCCTCATCTTTCCCCCCCCCAAGGAAGGGTTGGTGGTTTCGCCCTGTTGACCTTGTGCTTCTGTGGATGGGGTGCAAAAGAGACCCCGCTCTGAAGTGTCATGTAAGGGGAATGTTTAGTAGATCTTCAAAGGGACAGCGACAACACGGAGACTCAGCCACCTCCTCTGTACGAGAGAGGCCTTTAAAACGAGGTCAAAATGCTTATCCGCGGAGTCCGGTCGAAACGCCAGTTAAATGAAGCATGGGAGAAAGGGACTGTCACAAGGTCGAGCTTGGTGGCAGATCCAGACATCACTCTTACTACTGGGACCACAGGGCCATGACTGGGACACGCGCCTTGTGACAGACAGCAGGACTTACAAGATCCGTGCGGGGCCCTCCCACCAAGGCGGGCAGGATGAGATGACAGGGCCTAACTCCTGACTATGTGACCCCCGGTCCTGTTCCTCTTACGGAAATGTTTTTAAAGACACCTCCAGACAAAGCCCTAAGAGAGACTGCCCCTCCCTGGGCTGGCCGCAGAGGGGGTGTGGAGGTGGTAACCCACTTTCCAAGGCCCTCGCACGAGGACAAGATGGTCTATTCCGTTGGCCAGTGACTGGAGAGCATTCCATAGCAGCTGAATCGACGTGGAGCCTCGGCAAAAGGAGGTGGGGCGGGCCGTCACCGCCACCCATAGCCCTGTGCAAAGCAGGGTGCTCAGAATGAAAGCTAGCATTTCAACTGGTACCCCACAGCTCATCACTCACCAGGGTGCCTGCTGCCCAGATTTATGGGGCGGAGAAAGTCCCCACCCCCACCCCACCCACCACTGACCACCTTAATGAGAATGGTAAGGTTGGGTTACAGAGGGTGTGTGGGATGAGAGAGAGAGAGAGAGACCCACACATCTGGTCATCTTTGTAAATAGCCCTTCCTCAGCTGAGGGGGGGCAGACACGGCCCAGCTGACCAGGGATCACCGGGAGAGGGCAGAGTGTCCAGGGCCCAGAGCCTGCCGGACCGTCCGCCAAGCACCGACCCTGAAGACAACTCCTGGGTTAAGCACAGGAACACTCACAGGCCCAACACCCAGGGGTTGTGGGTGCACGCAGGGCAGGAGAGGCTGGGATTACATCTCTCTCACGCTAAATTGAGTCATGAAACATTGATTAAGGGCTCTCGTTTGTCAGCGTCAAGAAAACAAGGCAATTCTGGGCAGACTCATTAAAAGCAAATCCTTCTCAGAGAGCCGTGATGGAATCGTGAGACGAGACAAAGCCGCCAACGGAGGGCGGGGCTCACTGAAGGGGCCGTCTCTCCCATGCTTTAAGACTGCAGGCCCTCTCTCTCTCTCTCTCTGTGTGTGTGTGTGTGTGTGTGTGTGTGTGTCTTGCTGGCTCATGGTGACCCTATAGGACAAAGTAAAACTGGCCCTGTGAGGTTCCAAGATTGTAACTTTAAAAAAAAAATCATTTTATTGAGGGCTCAATTGTAACTTTTCATAGGAGTAGAAGACCCCGTCTTTCTCCCTCAGAGCAGCGGGTGGTTTCAAACTGCTGACCATGGGGCTAACAGTGCAATGCAGAACCACTCTGCCACCAGGACTCTGCAGGCTCCAGGCGCTGTCTGTCACTAGGGTTCTTCGCTGAAGGGCTGCCTCCTCCATCACTGGGGCTGATGGGCTAGTCTGCCCACTCACCTCTCCACGCACCAAGAAGGCGGGACCCGCGAGGGCCTCCCATGGCTTGTTCCCAAAAACCACCTCTCTGCCCCCTCTGGCTGAAGGCAACTAGGGCCCCAGCCCTAGGGACCCTCTGACCCTGCACCTCGAGGGGGGCAGCACCTTGAAAACCACGGGATGCCACCCATGCCCAGGGTGATGTTGTTGGTTGGGCAGCGCAGTCCCCCTGGGCCCCGTGTAAGAACACAGCGTGATGTCCACATTCCCCATGGAGAATGCCTGGGGTGGGGGGGCAGGGGGGTGCTTCTCATGAGTAAGGGACTCCCCAGAGGGGCTGGTCTCCCTGATGATGATGGAACGATCGTTAAGCAGCCCCCCTCCCTGTTCTCAGCTCATCTTCACAGTCGTTCATTTCCACTGTCGTGGTTCTCGGTCACCGCCGAGTCGGGTCCAACCCAGAGCGACCCGGGTAACAGAGCGAGACACGGCCTGGCCCTGGGTGTCGTCACAGTCCCCACCCGAGCCCATCGAGGCAGCCATTGTGACTGTCCGTCCAACTGAAGGCCTTCCACCTCTTTGATTCCCCTCTGCTTTGCCAAGCAGAAACTCCTCCTCCAGGAATGGGTCTCCTGACCACCGAAGCCGAGGAGCAGCAGCACTCTGGCTGCACGTCCTCCGAGACTGATCAATGTGTGTGTTCCCTTGGTGGTCCGTGGTTCTTTGCCAGCACCAATGATTTGAACACATCGATTCTTCTACTTGGCTTGCCCAGCTTTCACGGCTGGAAAAGACCCGGCTGGGGTCAGGCGCATCTTCGTCCTCAAAGTAACCTCCTTGCTTTTCCACGCTTTCGCGAGGCCTGTGCTGCAGATGAGCCCAAGGCAGTGAGTCTTTGGCTCTTGACGGCTGCTTCTGTGAGCGCTGATTGGGGATCGCAGCCAGAAGAAATCCTTGACACCTTCCGTCTTGTCTCCCTTTATCATGATGGTTTGTCGCCTACTGGTCCAGTTGTGAGGATCTCGGTTTCTTTACCCTGAGCTGTAGTCCATTGCAGTTATGCAATCTGTTGTCCATTCGAGACTTCGGAGTGAAGGTGGAGGTTAGCCTGCCAATCAGGCTATCCCTAAGGAGATAAATAGCTCTCTGGAGGCGGGACATTGGCACATTTCCTGGGACACATTCCTGCTGAGAAGACACATGGAGCCACGCTAGAGTCCGGAGCTGAAGGAGCCACGTGGGGACCCCTGGCTAGTGCTGAGATGCTTCCACTGCCACTGGATCCACAAGACTTCCCACCTACTGACCTGTGGTCTTCTTGCATTCCGCATCATTGCATGTGTTTGTGAGTCTGAAGGCGGATTTATAGATTTTCCTCGGACTTACGGACTTGATCTGGACTGGGCTGGGGTGTTTTCTTAATATAGAACTGCTCTTTGATGTAAAGTTCTCCCTTAGACACACACAACTGTCTCTGAATTTGCTGCCCTGGTCAGCCCAGACTAACGCATCCATGTTATTAAAGAAGTCCTAAGCTCTAACTCACGCCAGCTGGAGCTGGGAAGGGTTGCCCGCTTGTGCCGCAGGCAAGCCCGGCAATGTCGCAGGGAGACCCCCGGGCCTCGGGGCCGCCACGCCAAGCTGGGGAAGTTAGGGGATTTGTCCAAGGTCATGCAGTGAGTTCATGCCAACCCAGGGCACCCCCCGATTCAAGCGCACTGCCATCAACGATGCCTACTCACAGCTACCCTGCAGGACAGGGCAGAACTGCCCCTGTGCGCTCCAGAGACAAGCAGGAGGCCCCGTCCCTCTTGAGGACGGCTGGGTCTCAACCGCCCAGGACTGCCCGGCCCGTGACACCACCAGGTCCCAGGACCCCAGAAATATTTCCAGGCCCCCCTGGCATTCCCCTGCATTCCTGTGAGCAGCTCCCTTAAATCCGGAAGATGGAATGGGGAGGCTGGTTGGGCTGAGCAGAAATTCAGCTTCGCCAGGAGTTCAGAAACAAATGTGCTTTTCCACCAGCGGGAGGCTTTGGAGCGCACTGGAGGGGGCCGCTGATTGTCCTGTTTTGACTTTCAAGGAGGTCAATTATCCCAGAAACCAGTCTTCACAACGGAACTCCAGGGGGGAAATTGACAACAAAAAACCAACTGTGCCTTCCTGCCCAGGCCCGCCTCTGGTGATGGGGGGCCGGGCAGGCCTGGGGGTGCCCCTCAGGGGAGGAGGGGTAGGGCTGAGACTCTGAGAGGCCCCTCCCCAATGCAAGGAGCCTGGTGGCGCTGTGGGTGAGGTGCTGGGTGGGACAAGTCTGCCCACCCACCAGCCAGCCTTCCATGGGAGGAGGATTTGGAGATGTCCTCTCAGAAACTCAACGTCCTGCTGCCCCCTGGAGACTCCATAGGAATCCCAGTCACCCCAGGACACATAGGGAGGGCTCCCCAGAAGAGGGTGCAGGGGTTGGCTGACATGTCAGGCTGTCCGTGGTTCCAACACACACACACACACACACACACACACTCTCTCTCTCTCTCTCTCTCTCTCTCTCTCTCTCTCTCTCTATCTATCTCTATCTCTCTCTCTCTTTCTCTGTCTCTCTCTCCTGAGAGAGCTGGGGCATCTGCTTCTGTAAAGAAGCTTAGCCTGGGACACCCTGCAGAGCCGTCCTTTCCCCCCCTCCCCTCCCAATTCGTTAGGGTCGGAATGGACTCTACAGCGATGGGCTTGATGCGCTCGGCTTCCAGTTTCCCCATAGGCAGCCTGGGTCAGAGAGCCCTGATATGGGCCGTACTGGGATGGAATCGTCCTGGCCCGGTCTGCCGCTCTTCATCCATGACTATTTAAAACTCATGTCAAACAATACATGTGCCTACTGATACCATCCAAAATGGGAACGGTGGGGGGAGGGGGGGAGTCCAAAGCTGTGTGGTGGGACACGTCTCTCTCTCTTTAGTCTACCATCTGCAAATGTCTTAGACTCCTCCTCCCCTGCTGCACCCTCTGACCCTCACATTGCCCTCCCTCCTGCCCCCAGGGACTTGGTTGGCCCGAGCAGGGGGTCCCTGAGACCTCCCTGTGGCAGTGCCTACCCCATGCCCCTCACGGACTGAGCTCTCCCTCCATCACCCACGCTGCCTCCCCAGCAAGGCAGCACCACCCCCTCTCTCCGCCACCCGTCCTGCTCAGGATGTCTGTCCCCTCACTAAAGTGACCAGACATCCTGCTTTTGGCGGGACAGTCCCGATTTTAAACAATTTTTCCTGCATCCCACGAGGTTTTTAAAAAATCCCGATTTTTGGAAAGAATACACAAGTTAGGGAATGGCGGGAGAATGAGAAGGGAATAGACTCCCTCTACCCCTGCCCCCCCTCCCCAGCCAAATCAATGGTGTCCCACTTTACCCATGTTAAAATCTGATCATTTTACTCACCCCCGTGCTCACGGAGGAGGCTGTGTTTGTGGATGGCAGAACGGGCAGAGAGGGAGGCAGAGAACCCAGAGTCCTGCCCCCATTCATCACAGATACACAGGGCACAGTCCTTTTCCAGGAATGGAACTCAAGCAGACTGAAGTTTGGGGATCCGGGTCACTGTGGCAAGTGCCCGCTCCACCCACAACCCCCACGGTGTCTGTCGTTCAACAGAGGGAAACAGAGGGAAACAGGGCCCGTGCTGCACGAACCCCCCACCCCCTCCAAGTGTTTACATTCAAGTCCATCTGTGCCGCCACATCCGTACATCCGTCCAGGGTCCTCCTCTTTCCCGCTGCCCCCCTGCTGGACTCAACATGACTTCCTCCTCCAGGGCCTGGTCTCTCCCGAGAACACGGCACAAGTCCACGAGACCAGTCTTCCCTCCTGCCGCCGGGTGTTTTTGCCATGCTGCCTGTCCTGCTTAGCAGCCGACTCATCCCAGGCCCACAGTGAACTTGTTCAGTTGTTTGTTTGTTTTTTAAACTATATTCCGGCCCTCCAATGGTCTGAGGGACAATGAACTGGCCCCCGTTGAAAAAGTTTGCGGACCCCTGGGAAGGTTGAGAACCACTGCTCTGATTATTTGCCCTTCCTGCCCTCTCCCTCCCACTCGTACGAACCAGCGGTATCTGTGTCATGACTTTCTTTCTTGTCTAACAGTGGCCTCATAAGATACTTGTCGTTTTCGATCAACCAGCCTCCCTCAGCATACCGTTTCACGGGGCCACCGTTATTCTTTGACGGTGGGTCTGTTCCATAGATCAAGGGGAAAGAAGACAGAAGTTGTCAAGGAGCCCGTCCGTCTTGCTTGGATCCACGATTCACACGCTGGAGAGAAAGCAGTTGTCAAAGTATTGCAGGATGCCTGGCGTGGGCAGGCCTGGTACACAAGGCATCTATAGTGCTGAAAAGCGAGGGTGTGACTTTGAGGACTGTTAGGCGTGACTTTGAGGACTGTTAAGCGCGTCTGACCCAAGCCAAAGGAATTCCCATCGCCTCCATGCCTGTGACGGTTGACACTGACTAAGGAAGACGGGAGAAGAATCCATGCACCTGACTTGTGGTGCTGGAGAATGTCGAGTCCCGCAGACGCCCATAGGACCGGCCGGTCTGTCTTGGAGGAAGCACAGTCATAGCGCTCCTGAGAGGTCAGGATGGCAAAGAAGATGACGGTCTCTTGTGCCGACATGCTGTCAGGAGCATGATCGTTCCTCCCTGGAGGACACCAGGCCTGGTCAATGAGGGGCGGTGATGGAGTGGGGGCCCCCAACAAGGCAGATGGAGACCACAGCTGCAGCCACGGAGGGGCCAGCACAGGGCCCGGTGGGGTTTCATTCCGCTGTGCCGGCCGGGGTCGCGATGGACTGGAATGGACCTAATGGCACCGCACCACAACCACGAGGGTATCCGCCGTGTCTCCTCCTCCCACGCAGGGCCTGGAGCTGAGGCTCTCTGCTTGCTGTCGTGACCAGTTCGGGCGCTGTGCCTGCATCTGCTCGCGCTACCCTGAACAATGTCACAGCAACAACTTACCACCCGGTCAGAGCCTGGAGCTTCCACCTTGAGAAACGGACAGAATTCTTTAACAGATCCTTTTAATTGGGGGCTCTGACAACAACCCATACATCAGTGATATCAAGCACACTTGCACATACGCTGTCATCTTTTTCAAAACATTTTCTTTCTACTTGAGCCTTCGGTATCAGCTCCTCTTTTTTTCTCTTCCTCCCAGTCTCGATAAATTGTACATTATTGTTTTTTTGGCATCACTCCCCTCTGGTGGGAGTGGGAGGCCCAGTCTTGCTCCTGGAGAGCTGCTGCTGGATTTGAACCGCCAATCCTGTGTGGCCCGCACTCAACCACTGCACCATTGGGGTTCAGCCCGCCATTATTTTCATATCTTACACCTTCCGCTGTCTCCCTTCACCTACGTGTCTGCTGCTCGTACCCCTTGGGGTGGGGGTGACTATACACTGATCCTTGAAAATGGTTTCCCCTTTCTCCCTGCTCCCCTCATGGTACCCCTGCACCCAGGACATTTCCTGAGGGGGTTATCTGTCCTGGATTCTGTGCGTCGAGAGCTCCTGTCTGTAACCGGGTGCCTGCTCTGGTCTAGCCGGATTTGTAAGCTAGAACTGGGGTCATGATTTGGGGGGCGGGAGAGAAGCACTGAAGAACCAGAGGAACGTTGTGTTTCGTCGGTGCTCTATGCACGCTGGCCGGCTCGTCCTGTGACCCTTCTGCTGGGGGGTGCCAAACAGGAGGAATCCTTCAAAAGACCGGGGGGTGGAAAGATCCTAATGCCTAAGCAGAATGACAGCCAGAGATGGTGGTTGGAAGTCACCATGACTTCCAGGCTCTGGGTCCCAGAGGGCAGCCCCGGGTCCACGACCGGAGCACGCGGGGTTCCTGGGGAACCCTCAGTCTCACGTGCAGCAGATGGTGGCTTGAGCTCCACGCCCGGTGTGGTGGGGGCAGCTGGGCCGCTCCGTAAGAGGGCTCTGTCCCTCCTCCCACTGGGGCAGCTGCCAGACCAGGTCCCGGCGCCAGCCGGGGTCGCCCCTGCCTCCTCTCAGTCTGGCTGCCCTGGTCCTACTTGTCTTGGACCGGGGGGCCCCCCTCTCACCATGGGTGCCTGTGGGGTGCCCCCACCCCCCACCCGGCCAAGGGCACTCTTGGAGGCAGTAGGTAAGTCTTGGTGAGCTCTCTGCCTGCAAGCAGTGCACCGAGTTTTGCGATTCTCCAGTTGGGCGGAGGTGTCTTCTGACTAATGAACTTGATGCAGAATGAGCATAATGGACGGTGGCGTCCTTCCCCCTGGCTCTCCAGGCTCCGCAGGGAAGCACTCTCGTGGGGAGGGTGCCGCAGGGTGGGGGGCTCTTCAGCTCCAGGGCTCCCTCGTCTGCTCCGGCCTTCCTGTGGCTTTGGAAATGTCTGTAAAAGGTCAGGTTCGTTATGAGGCAGGGGGTGGGGGAGGGTGGGGGGGGGTCATGGTGGGGGGACTTGGAGGCGGGTCCCCACAAGCCTGGTCCCGGAGGGCACTTCAACCACAGATGACTGTCACTTTTTTTAGAGAAAGCCCTTGTGTTTCCTCCTGCCCTTGACTAGAGCAATGATACAGGGATTTAGGGATAAGAAGAAAATGTTAAACTTGCTGAATCCTGGGATAATGTCTTGGCTGGCGGGGTGGGCTTTTAGAACTTTCTCGGCATCGATATCCACAGAAGCACTCTTCTGCTACCACTGTTCACACACATCCCGAGGTGCCTCAGAAGAAAGGCCTGGTGATGACCGACTTCTTGGAAACCCAGGGGAAGCCGTTCTCATCCAGCACACGGGGCCGCCGCAAGCGAGGCTGACCCGTTTGGTCTGGGTGCCCACCCACCTGGGAACCATGACACATGGGTCCATGGGCCTCTCTGCACACCCATGTCTTGGTGGGCCCCACGGCCCCTCCCTGGGAAAGCCCGGCCGAGCGATTAGGAAGAAGGGAGTGGAGTCACCTGGCCCACCCAGGAGCGCTGGGAGCCTGTGGAGAGGTTGCAGGTCCCTCTGGGAAGGGTGTAGCTCCGATCTGGGGGTCTCATGCCCTGGGTAACCTTGCTCCTCCTTGCAGGACGAAAAAGACAAAGTCCAGAGGCTGCAGGCTGGCGTTGCCCCTGGGTCCCCGCTGGAGCCCATATGCCTGAGCTTTCAGAGGCTCAATGACCTTGCTTCCAGCCTTTGTAGGGCACAGGAGCAGAAGCTGGAGCTCCAGCCTCTGAAGGACGCGTCCTGCATCTTAATGCTGCCTGGGAAGGCCCCTAGAGCATCTGTTGCATTCGTGACCCCCTACCGTGGCATTTCTTAAAATGGTGCTCAGTGCCCCCCATGCCCCTCTGTCTCCCAGGATGCCGAGGAGGGTGAGGCTCAAAGAGAAGACCAGATGCATCGTCAGTGCGTCCTTGAGGCTCTCTCTCTCTACTCAGAGGCTCACCTTTCTCCCACGGGCCAGGTGGTGGCTTCAAACCGCTGACCTGGTGATTAGCAGGCCAATGCATGACCCACTGTGCCGCCAGTGCTCCTCCGAGGCTCGCAGAGGGCAGAAGACTCATTAAGACCACACAGGGGTTCGTGGCTGGCAAAGCCCAGGTCCAGATCCAGCCTGCCTGGCTCCGAGGTCCACGTTCCTTGTGGGCTTTCTAGACTCACTCCGGTCAGGCTCCAGTCGGCCACCCCAGGAAGCAGAGGCCGCAGCACTGGGAGGGTACCGGGAGCTGCTCCTACTGAACCTGATGGACACGGAGGCTCACGGGAGTCATGTGGCTTTCCCGAGGTCACGCAGCAGGAAGGCATCCAGACCAGGTGTGTTAGTCCAGGTAGACTAGAGGAACAAATTTCATAGATGCGCATATGGATATAAGGGAATGGTTTATATACGAAATGGAACACTGAGAAAGTATCCCAGTCCAGTTCAAAGTCCTAAGTCTGATATTATCCCATATGCTCAATACCAGTCTATAATGTCTCCTTCCAACTCGTGAAGTCATAGGTCAGTGGGTGCAGAATCCCAGCGCTGGCAGGGGTCTCCCCATGGCTCCTCGCTTCCAGGGCTCAGGGTCCATCAACAGAATCCAGTGGTGGTAGAGGCTGGCAGGGGTCTCCACGTGGCTTCCCCTGCTTCAGATGTCTGGCTCTATCAAGGTCAAGCCATGTGGCTTCTCTGGCTCCTTCAGCTCCTCAGACGCTGCCATCTTGTCTTGTCCGTGATTCAACATCTGAGACTGACTCCTCACAACTGGGGAGACAGCTTCTCATCTCCATGAGGGGAATGTCGTGAGATTTCCCAGACGTCTCAGGAGAAAGCCATGCCCACACGGAGGGCTTATTGACTACTCAATGGCTATCTCCAGATGAACAGGCTCGACTCCACTCCTACATCTCAATCATGAAACTAACATAAGCACATGGCCGCCACACCAGGGCTCCAACCTTTGGCTTCACGCCTCAGAATTTAACCCATGGCAACCAACAAGCAGAAGGGGCTCACAGTGGCGTGATCGGGAATAAAAGGGCTGAGCCCCCAAGTGTATTAATGCTTAATTAAATTCAGAGGACCCTGGTTTGCAAAGGGCAGTGCCCAATCCGTTTATGCGCATGGGCCCCACATAGAGGAGGCCTCCACTGAATCCTCCCGCATGCTAACTTGGGGCGCAGATGCCCGTGCGCAGTGCCCGGTCTGCTCTGGCTTCTGCAGGCTCTCTGGACCCGGGGGCAGTTCCCTGTGCTCCAGGCCCTGTTCACTGAGCTTCCTGACTCGGCATTCTCTGAAGCCGTTCTGGCCTCGGTAACGGCCTCCCTCAGCTGGGCGATGTCTGTCTCTGTCCTTTATTCAGAATAAACAAACATTCTCCTAAAATGATATTTGAATATGGGGTCCTTTTTGTACCCTACAACCCATCTCCACAGGCTCAAATACCACCGGTCATTAATAGTTGAGTTTTCTTCTTTTTTCAATCAAAACTAGGTACGTTTTTATAGCTCTTGGCAAAGAAACTATACCAGGTTACTAGCAGTATAGAGAGAAGGGAGGGAGGGTGAGGGGAAGAGAGGAGGGGAGGGAAGAGGGGAGGAGAAAGAAGGGGAGACAGAGGAGAGGGAGGGGATGAAAGAGGGGAGGGGAGGGAAGAGGAGAGGGGAGGAGAGAGTCTAACATGGATTGGGGTGATGGCCGTAATTGCACAACTCTTTCCCTCCTCCCCGCGCCTCCCCTCCCCCCTCCATCCCCTGCCAGAAGGAAAGCTGGTACTGGCACTAAGAGGCAGGCTCCCACCCCACCCTGATCCCAGACTCATGCCCAGACTGTCACTCCAGCTTTAAGTGCGCGGCCACTTTAAAGGGATGTGGTGGGCACTGTGGGCACTGAGGGCTCCTAGCGGCAGGCAGGCTGGGCGTTGCACATGGGAGCGGGCTCTGCTTCTCCGCAGGGCACAGGCGGCAAGCTTTCTAGAAGGGGGCGGGGGTGAGGCTGTGCTGGCTCTGGATGCCTGCTTCTCTGCACGCATGCTCCTGCCGGCAGGGCCCTCACGTGGCCACCGGGCCGCCCAACGAGGCCCCGGGTGAAAAGAAGCCCTTTACCAGTGTATATATAACAACAACATAAGCATTTTATTTTTTCATTCAGCATCTCTTAGTATCACAATGGAATGATGAGAAAACGAGACAAAACAGACAAAACTTTGCAAGTATCTGACAAGAGCAGAGACTTGAAGGCAAATTGGGAAGTGGGGACTTGACGGAAATGTCAAAATAGTTCCAGCTTCACGTCTCTCCTTGGCCAGCGGGGCGGAGGAATGGTGAGAAGGTGCCACTGTCCACAGCTGTCCTGGGCATGCTGGTCCCGTAACCGGCCCACATGGTCCACAGGAACTCCCTTTCGGGATTCCCCAGCACCCCTGGCGTCCGGCCACACGACCTCACTGCTCCCAACACCCAGGCGCCAGATCAGCTGGGCGGGCGGTGGGAGCGGAGGGTGGGGACACAGGGCGGGGGCAGGGCAGCATCCGAGGCGTGGTCGGGGGACGTCTGTGGTGGCAGGTGGCAGGTGCTGTGGTGGTGGCAGGAGGTAAGCGGCCGAGTCTACAGCTTCACCGTGCCAGGGGGCAGGCTGCCGTTGCAGAGCCGGTAGTAGCGCAGGTCGTTGACCAGCCTGTGCACGTTCTGGGTGAAGGAGGGCAGGTCCTAGAAGGCAGAGGGACACAGCTGCAGCCTGGTCCCACCACCACCTCCCTATCACCCACCTGCCCTCTCAACCACAGCTGCTGCCCCCCAAGGGTGTGCGCAGAGACCTGTACCACACACAAGCGCTCCTCCTACGGGCACGGTGAGCCACAGAGGCTCTGGGATGCCGCTCAGCCCTTCCTCTCGCCACAACGGGAACGTGCTTGCCCCCCGTCAGAGGAAGCAAAGGGGGCCAAAGCAAACATGCAGGGTGGCTCCCAGGCGCTGGCCCTTCCACGTGCGGCCAGCACGCCCTTCTCCCCTCAGGGCTCCAGGCAGAAATCCAAAGTGGCCCAACACCTCTCCGTCCTGGGAGCAGCGGGGAGAGTGCCCTTCTCCGGGCTGCCAGGGGCTTGCTGTGGGGCCCACGTGCAGCATCGTGCCCACAGTGTCTGCGGAGCGATGGCCTGGCTGGGTGCTAAGAGGCTCCCCGCTGAGAACCAGGGGCAGAGAGGGGGCGCCCCGGAGGGCAGGAGTCAGCTGAGAAGCAGAAGGCCAACCCTCTCTGAGGGTCTCCACAGCCCCCACCGGCCGTCCGACCCCACGACCTGCCCAGTTCCCCTGTTCCTCGTGCAGAGTGCCGTTGTGGCTCTAAGGAACACGATGGCATCAGCCCCGCGCACCGAGAGCAGGGAGCTGTGCTGGCCGGTGCGGGGCTGTGACGCCAACCCCTCTGAAGGTCCCGGAGGGAGAGGGAGAAAGGTATGACACCAAACCCCAAGCTACCTCCTTCCAAGGGGGAACTAAACCCGACCAGGGGCCACTTCTGACCCCGTGGCCGACGTGACAATGAGCCGCACAAGCCCGGGAGGAAGGTGCCCACTGTGTGCGAGCAAGCGGGCCAGATATGCCCCACAACGCCGAGACACCCAGCACGTGGGAACGGGAAGCAGGGCAGAAATGCAGACAGGGTCTCCGAGGAACAGAAAACGTACGCTTCCACCTACAGCCCAATAATATGCTCCAAAAAGACCCAGGGGATGATCTATGGCCAGGGCGGAGACTCACACCCAGCTGAGCACCCCCTTTCTGTCATTCCCTCTGAAGTACTGCACGCTGATCGACTGATCTTCAGCGCTGAAGATCGGCCTTCATTGTGCTTTGAACACGGCCTTGTCTGCTGCTCTGAGAAGAACTTCACCAACTCACCCTCCTCAAGCTGAGTCCCACTGACAGAGCTTAGGGAAAAAGCAGAGAAAGCCTCTTGCTGAAAAGTTGATTCTCTCACGGAGGGGAGAGAGGGTTCATCAGAGGGGGAAACGTGCTAGCAGATGGGGAACAGGGAGGCGTTCAGGACAAATGCTAATCTGCTCTCAGAGAGAGAAAGTAAAGCGGTAGCTAGCTGTTCTTCTACACAAATTGTTCCTCTCCCTGAAGGGATGGATGTGCAAAATGCTTGTACTGGCTGGCTCTGGGGCTTCCGTAGACGAAGTGATCTATAAGTTACAGTCACTGACGTGACTAAAGACTGCTGCTTCCCCCCCAACTTCTCCTACTTAAAAAGTCTTCCTCGTTTTCATTACTTTGGAATACTCTTCTAACCCTAATTGTAGCAGCAGTCATTATCATTTCTCAATAAGACACCCTTTTCTTAAAAACGACAAACAACTCTGCGAGTTTACAAACCACCCTGTGATACTTCTCCCGTCCTGGCCCTAGTGTGGGCCAGCGTCTCGGCTCGGAGCCCCCCACGGGCTCTGGGCTCCTCCGGGCCCTCCTCCCTCGACAGTCTGGGAGGGCACAAGCCCCACTGCCCAGGCCTAAATTGCTCGCTTCCGAGCTCTGCCACTTCCCAGTTCTACAATTGTTGACCTTCCTGGGACCGTCTGTGAAATGGGAATAACGACACACAGTGCCTACGCCTGGGAGGACGTAGGGGAGGCGACACGTCGGCCGAGACTGCAGAGGGTGCTGTGTCCCCACCTTCCCCACCTGAGTGCCTAAAGGAAGGAGCCATGACTGTGGGTCCCTGACTTCACTCACCCCCAGAAAACAAACCAAGAATAGGTGCCTCTGAGATCACCATTTCCTGGGGTGGGTAGAATACAGGTGTCCATTTCAGTATTTCAATAAGCACCCCAGGTCTGGAAGTCACCGCTTGAAATAAAGAAACTGACAAGATGACATCACAGTGGAGGAAAATGAAGACAGGCCCACCTGCCAGTGGCTGACATGGCATCCAGAGGCTGAGAAGCGAGCAGACAGGATCTGAAACGTGGGTGGAGGAGACCTGGGATCTAGCTTGAGCAGGACTCAGAAGATGCAAGAGGGGAAGTGTTTATCCCACGGGCAGAGTTCTCAGAAGAGTATCCTGACCAAGATGCACAGGCTGCTCTCATGGACACCAGACACATGAACAGGGAGGCAGGCCCCAGGGTGAAGTCTGGCACCGCAGGAAGACCAGCCCCAGTGGGGCTCACCCGCTGCTCCCAGGGACCCTGCAAGCTTGGACGCTGTGACGAAAGTGACCTCAAAGGCTGCTCATTACCCCAGGAGGTGCCTGCGCAGAGGTGTGCTGTGCCGGGGTGGGACAAGAGGACAAGACCATGGCCCACCCTCTTCTGCGCTCATCTGTGCTCCAGAAGGCAAGGCCAGGGCCACTGCACCCTCCAGGCTTGGCACCCGCTACCTACGACTGGCCCACAAGGGGACCTCAGATCGCCCGAAGGCAACCTGCCTCCTCACTGACCGAGAGCCCCTGGACTCTCTCGCGCCTCACCCGATCCATCTTGAAGTTCCGCCCCAGCACGTTCTTCTGGTTGGCGTCCACACCGTCACAGCTGCTCAGGAACTCCGGGAGGAAGGCTGCAAAGAAGCCGTCGAAGTCGACCGAGGCCATGTTATACAGGGCGATGCCGATCTCCTCCTGCAGGAGGTCGTGGGACTTGTGCACCAGCACCTGGAGCAGCACGTTCACAAACTGGAACAGCATGGTGGTCCGGAAGATCTTCTGCAGACACACACACACACATACACAGGTGGGTGTTGGCAGGGGGGCCGTCTCAGGTCCCTGTGCTGCGGTCGGGGTGGGGGGGGGAGGGAGTGGAGGAGGGTGGTGGTGTCTTACCTTGTGGTAGAGTTTCTGCTTGGTGTTGAGTGTCTCCAAGTAGAACAGGTTTTGTTTGAAGAGGTGGATGTCAGGCTGGAGAAACGACTGTCCAAAAGCCTAGGAGACAGGACCACCATTTAGGAAGGGCACTTCAACGCCTGCGGAGCAAGCCCATCCGCCTGTCGCTGTGCCACTGGCGGGAGCGAGGCCGCTGCCGCCTCCACTCTCTGGGTGAGCTCCTGTCTGCGCCTCTTTGCCCCTTGGTTCCTGGTTCCCCCATGGGGCTTCCCCTCTTACTTTCACCCTATTTCCCCTGTGTGACAAACGCGGAGATGCTTCAGGGGACCAACAACTCTAGTTAAGCACCTCAGTTATCTTCGCAGAAGCCGAACTCTCCCTCACTCCAGAAAAGGCTCCTCTGCTTGGCAGCCCAGGCTTGATACACAATCCCAACCCTCACTGCCTCGACCTTGGGGTGAAGCAAGGGCTGATTTTGAAATTCTTTGGCCATTTCCAGGTTGGAGATGTTACTAATTAAAGGACAAGACACTCAACATTCTGTGTGTGAGAGTGAGAGTGAGAGTGAGAGTGTGAGAGAGAGAGAGAGAGAGAAAGAGAGAGAGAGAGAATGCGTCTCCAGCAAACCTTCCTTAAAAGAGCAGGTGACTAACTGCTTTATCATTCTGTCCCTGGGCCCCCAGACTTCCTGAACGAGAAGGGAACCTTGTGCTTCCTGCTGCAGTCATGGGACAGCCAGGACGATTCCGCCTTCTCTCTCTCTCAGAGCATCGTCTACTGACCACTCGACGCTGCCCGCGTTTTCATGGATGATGGCACACTCGTGGAACCAGCCCCGGCAGTGGTGCATACAAATGAAGGCAGCCGTGCTGTGCCCTTGTGGAGATGGCGCCTGCCACATCCCAGAATGCACCTGGAGGAGCTCAGCGTGCTCTCAGCATCGGCACATGCTCCTGCCCTGCGTGGCCCCCGTCTGCTGACTCAGTCACCGCCGCGGGGCGTTTGGACTGTTTCCAGACTGAGACAATTGTGGCGGCCACGATGGGGGGAGGGGTTGTGTGTGTGCTCCGTGACCACGCTTTCAGGCAGTCCTCAGCGGTGGGCACAGACAATGACCCTTCCTCTCTGTATGGAAAACACGCCTCGCAGTGAAATGGCTTCTTCAAAGCGCTGTTACCAGTTGGAAGAGAGGGGTGTCAATCGGCCAGAGAGACTTACAAGCAAGGACAGTTGCACAGGGAGTGTGGAAGGGTCACACCTGACTCCGCCGAGCCCGAGCCTGACCTCGGAAGAGCTCTGGCTTATGAGTGGGGCTGCGGACCCCCCGGTCAGCAGTTTGAACACACCAGCTGCTCCAAGGGACAAAGATGAGGCTTTCGGTATCGCTCCCATGCAAATTTGCACTGTCGGAAGCCCAGAGAAGCACTTGTACTCTGTCCTGGAAGGCTCACGGAGCCGGAACCGCCTCGATGGCAGGCAGCATGGCTCTGAGGCACTTCTAGGCCCAGTGGGATACCAGACGGGGAACGGTAGCCAGGCTGCAAGACAGGCAGAAAGCCCTCTGGTGCCCAGGGCGGGAAAGTAGGTGGTTGCACAGGCAAATGAACAGAACTGGGACCCTCTCCTCAGACGTGGCTCTGCATGGCCCACGCGAGAGGCCCTCCACAGCCACGGAGCAGCCCGAGTGTCCGCAGCTTTCCCCAGCACCCCAAAGCAGTGCCCACGGGGGGAGCAAGAGCACACATGCTCTGGAAAAACAGGCGCCCCAGGCTGCAAACGTCCGACTTACAGAAGGCGCTTCCTCCGCCCTTTGCAGCCAAGCAGGTACACACCCGAACAATGTTCAGCATCAGGCGGGTCTGGCGTGGAACCCCGAGCAGAAAAGGGGGCAGGCCCAGGCCCTGGTACAGGTGCCTCCAGGGACCAACCCCCTCGGGAGCCTGAGGCGTGAAGGCAGAGCCACCCTGAGCTGGGCGGCGGGGCTTCAGCCTGCACTCCAAGCCCGGGCACAAGTCTGCTGGCTCCGTGACATGCACTGTCCTCACCACGAGGGCCAGTCTGCTTCCAGCCAAGCTTTGTCCTGGGACTGCCCCCTCACGGCTAGCTTTCTGGTCCAATGTCTCCTCCACAACTCCCGTCCATTCCCATGATGCTTTCTGGCCATGACGCATCAGGGCAGCATTGGTTCACAACCCTGGAAAATTCTTACGGACCCAGCTGGGCGTCTGTCTACACTGACCCACGTGGCAGACCTCCTCCTAGCCTGGCGGGAAGATAGTAAATCCTCTCTCCGGAAGTCTGCAGCCAAGGAGGCCCAAGTGACTCAGCCACAGGCCCTCACGCAGTGATGTCAGGACAGCTAGTGAACACGTGCCGCCACCCGTGCAGCAGGCGACTTCACGCAGCCCCGACGGGGCCTCACCAGGAGGCAGAGCTACGCTCTGGTTCCGATGCCGGACCGTCACAGACAGACCAGCACCGGGCCCAAGAGCCAGCTTGGGGCAGTGGAGCCACAGGCGAGGGCAGGTCCCAGGGTCCACGTTACCTGCATGATGGCACTGAACTGGGGCTCGTTCTCCATCTGCTCCTCGGCGACGCCCCGCTGGACACTGGCCAGCACAGAGGACTTGAAGAAATACCTCCAGTTGTGATGGAGGCTTCGGAAAAGGAGCTCAAACAGCTCCGCCTTCACATCCGGGGAGGGGCGCTGCGGAGACAGACGCAGACTCACAGACCGGTCCCGTGGGGGGGCAGCGGGGAGGAGAGCTGGGGCCTGGCACCTCCTACAGTGGACACACACCCACACCCACACCCACACCCAGGAGGCTTTGTCAGAGAACACATGGGTCAGTGAACTCCTTCTGTGACGCAAACTATAAGTGATGATAAAGGGCTTCTGAGTGGCCAACGGGAAATGTGGATTTCTACCCACAAGGTGCCTCTCTGACCTGTTGCTTTGGTTTTGAGGTCTTTTACCAGCATTAAAAAAAAAACCCTGTCCTGGGTAGTCTGGTCTTAGGCACTCCTGAGGCTAAAGTCAAGGACGAGCAGATCTGTGTGCCCAAGTCAGAGAAGGCGTGCAGAGAGGCCCACTGAGAGGAAGCTGCGGGCCCTGGGAGCAGCGGGAGAGGCGGAGGCGCAGGCTTGGCAGCACCGGCTAGCTGAACTTGTAGCTCCCAGACCAGAACCATACAGGCCCCACCAGTCCAGGTGTCTCTCCAGAGTTAAAATCAGAGACTCCAGACAGATTTGATTCACACTTCAGTAGGGACCATTAGGGCCCAAATGTGCTGGAGCCTGCCAGGAAACTGGGCCTCTGAGTGTGGTGGACACACTTTGTCGGGTGGAGGGTCCCCGCTGCTTCTATGAGCCAGAGCTTCCCTGCCCTGCTGGGAGGTTCTGAGACCTGGCCTTGTATCCTTCCCACAAGGAAGGTTCTCACAGCGCTCGGCTGTTGCAACAGGGAAGGGCTCAGCTAACCACAAGGTTGGCATTTCACACCCACCAGCCACGCTGAGAGAAAGCCCTGGGATCTGTTTCCGTAAAGCAGCTCAGGAAATCCAGCTGGCCGGTTACACTTTACCGGAGTTGGGGAGGGCCTGACAGCACCCGTCGAAGCCCAGAAGATTTTCAATCGCAAAGGCCATGCTCAGGTGGCAGACTGGTTTTCATCACCAACCAGCTTGAACTACTTCCGCACAGAACTACTTCTAACTGAACTGCTATCAGACTGCGATGGAGCCAAGACATGCTTGTCTCTTTCCTGTAACCTGCGTTTTGTTTTTAATCGTCACTTTGCTGCTGAGGACAAACACAGCCAAGCACATGCAAATCCAACTGACACCCACTCCCCTCCTGCCACTGCGCAGTTCTTGTCACCCTTCTTTGCTGAGATGTCCTTCCCTATGAACTCCTTGACCCTGTCCCCCCACCCCCCGGGGGCCCATCCAATGTCTCAAGCAAAAAATAAGCATAATGCTCAAGGCAGATCTTTTTAACTAGTCAAGTTAAACTGTTGTCTGGTTTTAAGAGAGCCTTAGAGGATCTTTACTGCTGGCTACGGTCTAAAGATGATCTCAGGGCCAGAGTTCTAGGGGTTCATCCAACCTCCAAGGATTCCCGAAAGTCTACAGTCCACAAGAATTTCAAACTATGCTGTTCAGTTTCCGGTATTCCTTCTAGGGCAGCAGTTTTCAACATGTGGGTTGTGACCCCCTTGGAGGCCCATTGACCCTTTCACAGGAGTCACCCAATTCATCACAGTAGCAAAATGACAGGGGTGAAGTAGCCATGAAAGTAAATGTTATTGGGGCTGGGGGCGCATCACCGCCACAAGAGGCACGGCATTCAAAGGACACGGCGGGAGGAAGGTGGGGAGCCGCTGCCCTAGGGGCTCTCTAACCAAAATGCCCAGCAGTGGTAGCCGGGCACCGCCCAGCTCTTCTGGTCACTGGGCAAAGGAGGCTGCTGCTCGTGGACACCACAGCCACACATGTGTTTGTACTTTTAATCGCAGCCATCTTAGTGGGAGTGAAATGGGCATTCTCGCTTTAAAAACAAACAAGTGAACATCTGTACTAGAAGATGTAAGTAACAACCAGAGGGCAGTGATGCCCAAAAAACAAACAAAACAAAACCAGAAGATTTAAGTAACAAATTGAACTACTGCATTTGCCTGGATTTCCTAATCACAGAACGGGAGGCACGGCGGGGACCACGGTGGCCTTTCCTACCTCGGCAACGATGGGGTACACCTGCTCCATGCACAGGGAGATGATGCTGGGGAGGAAGGGCTTGAACACCTGGACAGGCTCCTGGACCACCACCTGCAGGATCTTCAGGAACTTCTCCACCACCCGGCAGCCCGTGCTGCTTTCATGGAGGATGCTCTCGGCCAGCTGCTCTCTGCGGACCAGAGGGAGGCACCATCACTCAGCTGGCATGGTGTCCCCACAGAGCAACTGTCCACTTGCCCGGACCGAGACTCTCTGACATGGTCAGCTCGTAAGTTAATAGGAGATTACAGTGAGAGGCAAAACCCTTACACAGGCCACAGTTCTGACCTCACGTAGGCGACGTTTTCCGGGCTGTGGCCTGCATGACCTTTTATCTTAGAAGAGAAGGAGAAAGAGAGGGGAGCAAGAGCATCCTTTGGACCTGGGGGTCCCGTGCTGAGACCTCCTGCCCCCACGGCACTGACACCTGGAGCTCTTTAAAGACTGCCAGGCTCAGAGGTGCAGAGACAAGGATCTTCCCCTCAAGCGGACAGTTGGAAGACAGTCTTCCCCCAGTCCCAGACTTGGACTCCTAGCCTCCTGAAGTGGGGGAGAATGATTTGCTGTCTGTTAAAGCCATAGCGACGGTAACAAAGACACTTCCTGAGAGGCAAGCATGAATCCCAGTGCAGTGTAAGAGCAGAACCACCCACTGTCGTCAGATCCGGCAACGCTGAACTACAGCCGGGAGGCCTGGGGTTACCTGGTAAACATATTAAGGAAAGTCTGGATGATCTGCTCCGTGAAAGGCACGCCCATCTGCACTCTAAGGCCTCGAAACAGAGTGAGGAAGAAGCTGAGCATCTCGTCAGTCACGTCTAAACCAAGGACAAAGCCACGGATCAAAAGCACGCCCTCCACGACGGATAGGATCCCAGCTTGATGAACTTCCTCTGCCATCAACCCTACCCTCTCCCACAGCTTCCTGCTGGGGGACATTTCCCAACCCCGTCAGGACCACGAGGGCAAGTGGAACATGATTAAGGACATGCTGAGAAGACCGTGCGCAGGCACGATGGGCTTCTGATGGCTCGCTGGGAAGCCAAGGTCGTCAGGAAGCCTCCCCACTGCCTGGCAGCCAGCCCGCACAGAGCTCTCCCTGCAGATGGATCACTGTGCTCGCCTGATGAGGCCGCGCCACTGGGTCACCACCTGAGAGCTGTAGTCATTTCTCTCCATGACCAAGCCTCCCTGCAGCTAGGGCGGAGGTTAAGTGGCCCAAAGTGGATAATGAGGGTGTATTCCGCCTGCACAGTTCTGGTCCATTAAGTGGATTAATCGATGAGGATACTGGTTGCAGTCAGATCCAGGCGATTCTCCCGGACAGTCGGCTGCGGCTCCAACCACAGGCATTCTGCTCACAATCCCTGACATTCCCCATGAGACCCACAGGCCTACTGAGAGGGTTCTCAGGAGAGCCAGGCAGGTTCGTCCACAGAGTGACAGCTCAACAAGCTCACCCTGCCATATGACGAGTGACCAGTAACATATCTGGGAACGTTTCCGCCTCTCTTTTGCGTAATGTCCTACCTATTAGACGTATATGCTCCCTAGTGGGGGAAGACACAGGCTTTAAAATCAGGGCCACGTGATACAGGCATCACGGCCCAGCTTCAGGGCTCGGCACTTTCCCAGGGACCCTGGCCCAGCCTCCTTCCCACCCTGGTGTCTGCCCGAGCCCTGGACACGGTGTGACTCTGATGAGCTCCCCACCCGGCAGGACGCTAAGCCAGTTCTCACCTGACTGGTGGATGAAAGCTGGGAAGAGGGCCAGGGAGACCTGCACGGACTCCTGCAGTGACTGGTAGCAGATTTGCCGGGACTTGGTGGACTCTCCCGAGATACTCTCCACGATATCTTCCAAGACCCCAAGCGTCTGGTGGATGATGACTTTGGCTGAAAATCAAGGTGAGGGTGTGTGTTATGACCTGTCTGGATAACACAGGAAATAGGAGGCTGTTTACAAAGGTATGAGGAGGCTCATCACACAGAAGACTTTGTAAAGCAACACCGAACGGGCTCTGGTTAACTCAGGCAGCGCTCTCTCCCTCGCCTCCTCTCACTACGGTCATTCCTCCTTCCTTCTTTTCTCAACAGCCAACATGGCCATTGTTGGCTTGCTGGGTTGTTTGCCTGGATTTTGCCTCTCCCCACCAGAGAGGAATCCACCAGGAAAAAAAGCCACCCCCGTCAGCTTACAGCCTTCACGCAGTACTGAGAGTCCGGGGGGAGAGCTTCCCTTCCACGGAGTCTGGGTTCTGTCTCTCTTTCACAGACCTTCTGCCACCCTGCCTGCCAATATCAGGAGCCATCAGTGGGATGCTGACCCTAGAGTCCTTCGACAGGGCGTCCATCAGCCTGCAGTCTTCCTGGTTCCCAGAGGCTCACACTGACCCTCGGATCCACAGACTCGGACTGCACATACCCACTTCTTGAGAGAAACACCACGCACATCCACGCATGCCTGGCTCTGCTTCTCAAGAGGCCCCAGCCTGCACCCCCGGTGACTGACCACGGCTACAAACGGACAAATGCAGATGAAACGTTTCCCTCAACTCTGGAGATGCATTTGGCCTGGCAGTCCACCAGCCACTTGCCAGGAGCAGCTAACACTGTGGCTGGGGCCGACATACAAGGCTTGATTAGTCCTTGGCCTGTAGACCTGCACCGACACCATCTGAGGGCACGTCAGACTGTTATCGCTACTGAGATCCCGGTCCATCCACACCGTGGTTTATTCCACGCCCAACCTGTCTCTGCCGTCAGTGTGGCTGCAAGCAAACTCCCTCCGTCACACGCAGCATTTAGGCTTGCCACGATGCCCTCAAATAAAAAGGACATCTTTTGTGACCAAGGAAAAAACATTTTGTGGTCAGAGCTAATATCAAATTTTTTAACAAAACTCAAGCAGAAGGCATCTTCCCCGATCACTGATGATTTCCAGTAATTGACAGGCATGCTGCTGCTTCCCAGAGAACATCGAGAAGGGCAGAAGACTGCAGATGAGCCAAGAGGGAAGATCCAGCCACCTCTGGGGGAGGGGAAAGACTGGTAGTGGACGTCTCAAATCTGGAGGAGGAGGATGGGAGAGCTGGAATTGATACAACAGCCACTGAAGATGACTTCATGAAATCACGCCTCATCGAGGACGCGCCTTGGCTTTGCAATGCACTGAAAAGCTGGCTTGGTCCAAACGGTGGCTCCCGTGGGCTTGGCGGGCCAGGAGCGCTCCAGGCAGAGGTCGGCTCAGGGGCACTGGTTTTTAGGAGTCCCGGGAGGCAAGCTTGAAAAAGTTCCTCAGAGGACGCAGGATGATCGTGGGGGCTTATTACGGAAAAGGTTTTAATAGAAAACTGCGTTAGGAGAGTGGCGGGGTGGAAGTGGATGTCAAGAAAGATGAGCTGCCCTGTGGGTTTGCTTGTTTTTCCCAATCAAGAGTATGCCACTGCCCTGCTCGCCCTACAAGGGGCGTCCTGTAAGAGCCACTGGGAAACCTCTTCCTGTCTCCTGCAGCTGAGCCTGCCCCTCTAGTCTCCTGTCCCCAGATCTCTAAGAACAACGGAAAGACGCGTGCTCCGAGTGCCCTAAGAGGCGCAGACTGCCACTCTGAAGCAGGGGTAACCACGGAGCACAGAACCCTCTAGCCAAAGGTTACAGATTTGAAAACATCACCTTCACAAGTGCTGAGACCCAAAGAGAGGCCAGGTGAGGTCAATATATTCTTATGTTTTCATAGTTCTGTTTTATAGCAGTACTTCCTGACTTGCTCTCCCATATAAAATTATGTCGTATTGTTATCGGGCTGCTGTTTTATCTCAATCTGAAGTCTACGAGTGAGGTGGCAAGTCTAGCAATACATGGAGATCTGAGCTCGGTAAGGGGCACATGGCACACTCTAGACAGGGAAGCAGGGAGGCAGGGGTGCTGGACATAGCCATGCCCCGGAACCAGAGAAGCCTGGATACAAACCACAGATGGTCCCTCAGTGCCACATGTCGCGCACCCCACCCAGACTGCTATGAAGGACGGTCACTGAGCTTGGCTTTCCTCACCACCTTGCTCACAGTACCAAGAATGGGGTCACATGAACACTCACGCCAGGCGGGGTCCATTGCAGGCTGGCACAACAGCCCATGGAGGACAGAGGAAAAGTGCAGGGACACCCACACACCACGTGCACCTGCACACGGACTCTCACCCAGCCGGGAAGCCACACTTCGGGAACTTGGGGCCAGGGGAAACGGCTTAAGGAGAAAACTGGTTTGAGTCCTGAGACCAAAATCTAACCTCCTGAGACAAGAGCCACACAAAATTCACTTAGAAAAATGTGCAGATGAACAACTGAAACCGTCCCCCCCCTCCCCCAAACCATTCACAGTAAAATAAGTACACAAGAGGGTGCGGACACTTCAGAGGACGCTGAGAAACCACGGACTCTGCGCGTGAACAAACAATACTTTCTGCGCGTGAACAAACGATACTTTTAGGGCCTAAGAGGCCTGGGGCAGCAGGGACGTGGTGCCATTTCGGCACCAACTGGACTCCATCTCGTCCACTGTGAGCCCAGGCTGTCACGGCTTGGGAGAAAAGGTCTTTCTAAAGGAGAGAACGGCAGGCACTGCCCCGAACACGTGATTAAACAGAGCAGCAGCCCAAATAGCCACCCTAAATATAATCAACAGGGGAAAAGTCTACTGATTCCAGGGGGTATTCTACAACGAATCCCAACACGGCGATGAAAATGCCGGTGCCGTGACTGAGAGACGAGCGGCTGTTCCGTTCCGGCACCCTGGAGGCTCAGCAGCCTCCACACCTTTGAGCAGGGCTTTCCCCTGGGGACCACAGAGCTGCCGCCCTGACATGCCAGCCTCAAGCTGATTTACAATGAAATCAGGACTATGGCTGGAGTCAGTTGCCAAGCCAGAGACAGAGAGGCTCTGCGTGAGCGTCTTGGAAACCCAGAGGGTGGGGATTTCTGCTTTGCCCTCCCAGGTCGCTGGGGACGGGAAGCCACCTTCCAGCAATGATGTTCTGGGAGGGTATTTTCTCCCTTTATCACAGGAGTTTGAGGAGAGGAGACGTGACAACCAATTATCACACATGACCCTTGCCTGTATCCGGGATTGCTGAAAGCCAGAATGGTTATTTGGGTCTGAGCGGGAACTTGAGAGTGTGGAAACAGTCAGGCATTGAGAGCCAAAAGACAGCACTGACAGGAGGCGGGGGGGCAGAGGGGGGGGGGGCCCTCAGAAGGCAAGAGGCGTGGGGAGCCGGAGCTGTGAATGGGCGGCTACCCTCTGAGAACTGCAACTAGGGTCACCAATGCAATGTGCCGACTTGCTGGAAGAGCTACTTGCTCTGTCCCTTTCCACCCAGCCCACCATCAAACAATTCCTAGTAACTGCTGTTTGAAAGGACTCTATTAAACGATATTCACAATAATAAACATCTCTGGTATTAATGGTGCTTTAGTCACATAAGATCTTTTGTTTTCCTTTATAAGGAAGTTTGGGGGTGGGGGGAGGAGAATGTCCATTGTCTTTCCATACCATTTGTCCATGAGAAATCATTCACTGACCAAGTGTCAGAGTGGACAACTGCCAATGGCTCAGGAAAACCAAAAGGAGGGAAAGCTAGAGGAGACAAAACGGGTGCAGCGGGCTGAGAATGTTGAAAAGCCAGGCTGCTCCTCTGGGAGTAAGGTGTCCCTGACCCCAACCACGGTCCTTCCCATCGCCTCCTGGGCACATGACAGTTGGACGCTGACTAAGACGCAAGAGAAACGAGTGCCTTTGAATTGTGGAGCTGGCAAAGAATTTTCAATGTTCACTTTCTAAGAATACTTAAACTGGTGGGCTTTAGGAGTTTTGTTTTACGTTACTTATAGTCTTATAGTGAAAATCGTTATTTTTAAAATGTCTAAAACATTCCTGAAATCTCCTTGAAAAACTGAGTTCTCTTGGTTCTGTTTTTCGCTCTTCTTTGAATGTGAACAATAAAGACAAAAAGTCCCCTTTAGAAAGGCACCAAGTTCTTTCAAAACCTTGGAAATATTTGTATTTGAGAAAAATTAAAAACAATTTTAATAACAGGAGTTCCTAATTTTTCATAATTTGTACACGAGCTGTTTTGCTTGCTTATACATAGACCTGAAATGGATCAATAACCAATACAAATGTTATTTTATTGATGGGAATTATTGATGGGAAGCCTCAACATGTGGACATGTAAACCGAGAGAAGGGTCCTCCTGCATTCGGGAAGTATGTCCAGCTGATGGGGCCTCCTCTGAAGCCCATGGGCCTTGGGTATATCTCATGAGCCTCAGGGGAAAGCTGGCCTGCCAACAAGAAGAGTGTCCTGCCCCCTCTCCGGACTGCCCTCCCGGACTGCCCTCCTGGCATACTCACTGTCATCCAGGGGCACTTTCCTGGGCGGGGCGACAGCACTGGGTTTCAGGTTGCGATAGTCTCGGGAGAGTGCGGAGATGAGGCTGGCGTGGTTGATGGAGCGCACGGGCCACTGCTGCTCGCTCTCGGGAAGGTTTGGCCACGGAAGCAGCAGGATATTGGAGAGGGCCCGGCACACCAGCACCTGAGCCTGGGGGAGACCACCGGAGACACGCATGGAGAATGATCCAGAGAGAGAGACAGCTGAGCAGCCCTTGGGACCGCAGCACACACTAAGCTCAGGCCCCTGGACTCCTGCGGCCAGGAAGAAAAGGGACGACACTAGCAGCAGGCCTGGTCCAGCACAAGCAGCCCTGTCCTCCCGGTTGACAGGAGTCTTGCTGGACCCACCTGGGGGACAAGGCTTTTGGGAGAGTCCGTGATGACCAGTGAGCCTGTGGCACAGGTCAGTCACACGACCTTGACCTCCAGGACCTTGGAGGTAAGTGCTGCCACTGCTCACCTGGCCCCTCAAGGTACTTGCTTGGTTTGAGGCTTGCTTTTCAACATGCAGCTTCCTAAGAGGATTCCATGAGAAATGTTTACCTACAGACTATACCCCTAAAAAGACAGGGACCTCACCCGCTGGTCCAATGACTGAGTGGCTCTCAAAGGCCGTAAGTGGCATCTCGGGAATGAACAGCTTTCTGCCTCACTTGGCAAATTGACTAGAGACCACTGGGGGCCGCCCCAGTGCCTCAAAGAGTACAAGTCCGGTGGCCGGCAAGGCCCGTGAGCTCAGTACACCCCAGACTCCCTAGGTCCGAGCCTCCCAGCTCTGAGGATCCTGGGACGGGGAGCCTCACCTTGTCAACCAGCCGCTGGGCAGATGCATCCGTGATCCTGTTGAACACTTTCTGTACCGCAGGGATGCTGATCAGAAAGACTGGCCGCACGGTGGTGGCGAGCGAGACAAGTAAGTGGCACGCGGACAGCAGCAACTTGTCTTGGACCTGGGGAGGGAGAGGACCTGCGGTCACAGGAGAGCTCTGACGGTGTGGCCGTCTCAAAAGGCTGAGGAGGGTTTGTGGCTACCTAATGCACCAGCCAAGCAATGCATGCTCTAAGACATCTTCGTGTGCTGGCGCCCTGCAGAGAGCGGACTCGTAGTGAGCCCCTCTAACTGGTCACCGGGGTAGAAAGACCATTGTCTCTCCCGAGGAGCTGCGGGTGGTCTCACACCACCAACCATGCGGATCGCACGCAGCCCAGTGCGCAACGCTGCCTCACCAGGCTGCTGTCACGATCCCATCCAGCCACGCGGCAGCTTCTCGGCCCCTCGTAGCCTGGGCGCCTTCCTTCACCTCAGTCTTCTTGTGCTGACCAAGCCAAGACCCCTCCCCCTGCTTCCATCCACCCAGGATCCTTACCCTCGGCAGGCCAACCACCTACAACTTAGCGACCAAAGGCAGAGCCCACTGCCCGGGCAGGACACCACAACAGGGGCGTGTCAGAGGACCGAGGAAACCAGTATTACTATCTTCTACAAACGCCACTTATGCTAGGGGAATCACCTAAAAGCACAATGTTAGTATTCATGAAGGTAAGCATCTCAAAATCAGTCATAATGCTTCCTCCCTCCCACCCCCAAATCACTGGGGCAACCTCAAAATCTGGCAGTGAGTAGGTAAACCCGGGGATAATCTGCAACTCTTGTGCAGCGTACACTGGAAAACGAGTTTTGTTTACAAACTACACTGAGAAGGACTAAAATGGTTGTCAAACGTGGTACACGATGGCAACACAGGCCATTTCCTCGGAGGGCAGCGTCACAGAGTCTGTCAATGTTGACGTGGGTTGTAAGCTTCCACTCCACAAGTCCTACTCCAGGAACTCATCCTACAGACGCTGCTGATTTGTATAGAGATACATAAGAAAGAGGCTCACTATTGCCATATATGAACCTTCAAAAGTAAAATCCTATCAGTAGGAAAACTGCCATACATCCACACTACAAAACACTGAATAATCTGAAGAAAAAAATGACGTTGCTCTTTGCATCTAAAAGTCTCCAAGGCACAGTCACATTGCTAAGCCAAAAGACCTCCCTCAGCCTGCAGAACTCACGGGAGGGCGGGGGCGGGGGCGGGGGCGGGGGCGGTGGCCACGTGCGCCCAAGTGTGCGTGTGCAGGAGTGCAGCCTGGGCTGCCACGCCGCAGTTCCTCCGAGCGGGGTTCAGCCACTGGTTCCGCCTTTAACCTCTCGTCCACACCTCCACCCCCACCCTCGGGTGTTCCCTTTGCATTCATCTTCTTTCTGTTACCTCCTCACAGTCTCGTCTTTGTTGACTGCCTGGACTCATACAGGTAATTTGTAAGAAGAGACAATATGTACTACAACAGCCTTTTTTTTTTTTTTTTTGAGCCCCTGTATAATTTATCTCCAGGATGACTTCAGATTAACTCTGGAGGCCCAGGTTTTATGACAAGTGTCCTGTGGAGTCCTCCAGTCTTAACCCAATCTGATAGGTCTGCCAGTGGCTTGTGTTTGTTCTAAGGGGATCTGAACTTGATTTTTCTTCTATTCCCTCAGACTTCACCTAAAATAGGGAGTACTGCTACAAAAATCATAGCAGATTTGATCAAACAGAGCACAATGGGAAGCGACTGGTTTTTGACACAACCATCATCTTAGGTACACACACACACACACACACTTCCCAAGGCAACGTTTCCATCTTTCTAAGCCTTCCTAAAAAGGCCTATCTTCAATGGACACCTGGTTAAAATGGCAGTTCTGGCATCCTCTAGAGATTTGCATCCTGTTACTTTCAATGAGCTTTGAGAACCAAAGGGGCAGAGCTGGGGTGTAAGGGGTAAGATGTCTTTGCTGCCTCTGAAGAATGAGCAGGTGCACTGTTGTGGTGGGAAAAATTCTTTGGCACGGATTTGCTGGCCTTTTCCTTACTCGTGGGCTTTTCTGGTTTCTTCTACCATCTTCATGACAGTCCTTTGAGAAAACCTGGCATGCTTACTTACAGCTTGGAAATGCCCCCCAAACAGTCACCACCACCTTCTGAGCTGACTTCTTGGACTTGAACTTGATTGGCTCAGCAGATTCCCCTGAGAAGGCACCATTGTTGAGAGACCGTGCTCTGGGAGGCTCCTCTGAGACTTCCCATGCACTCCTGAGGGAGATTACGAAGCCGGCCTGTGGGGACTGGTTCCCCAGCAGCCCTTCTCTTTGACCCCCTCGCACAACGTGGCCTGCTAGGGGGACTGAGTGAGAAAAGTCATGAAGGACATTCAGCTAACCGCCCACAGTGGTCACCCTGGGAAGGAACATGTTCCGGGGGAAGGGACTACATCATACCCTAAGTTTTGGGCCTCTATATTCAGGAAACGCTCCAGCTTCTTAAAACAAGCAGCTGGTTACGTGAGACTTGAGTCAAAAAGGAGCCCGTGTGTGGATGGATGGAGGCTTTGCTAAGCACTCCAGCCTGTCTGTGCTCCGTCTGCTTTCACAAGAGACGGCGATACAGGCAGGAGAGCAGGAGACGGAGGTGCAGCAGGCGCGGCCCGAGCCGCTTCCGTACCTTGGTGCTGATGAGAGGGCTGAGGGCGTCCATGGCGGTGGAGACCAGGGACACGAACTGCTGGGCGTCCTGCCGGTGCACCTCACTGTAGTACTGGGCCAGCCAGTGAGAGTACGCCTGGAGCGCCGCCAGGGACTGGGCGTGCCTGGGGACAGAGAGAAGGTGCCACGGATGGTTCTCCCAGCCCAAGGCTGCGGCGAGAAGGATGTCGTCCTCAGTGTAGTGCTTGCTCCAGGACAAGAGTGGGGCGGTCCCTCGTCTGCACACACAGGCTTTCGAAAGGAAAGCCTCCATCATCCAACCACAGCCACCACTGCCCAGCACCCAGCAGACAGGTAGTCTATGCTGACTACTAGATTTGTTCGATCCCCCAAAATGGCAAGAGTACGAAAAGAGAATCAAAGGCCTGGACCTGGGAATGTGTTGGCTTTGGGGCTAATAAAAATGTCCCATCAGCAGGTGTAGACCAGGATTGAGACCATTACCAGCCATCACAGCTTTGTAACTAAACCTTCGACGCTTCTCAAGCTTAAGTTTCTATGGCACCATATACCGTATCTAGCTAGAGGACAACTAGACCGACTTTACAAAAACCCAGTGGATTTTATTAAATTTTGTGCTGTCTCCAATGGGTCACAAAAATCTTACAGCTCATGACAAAGGAGGCAGATGTTCATGGAGGCAACCGGTCACACATCCCATTTCTTTATTCCTCCTTGATGAGCCAATTGTCAGGTGCAACCTTCCGATTCTTCTCCAACCACCTTCCCCCGACACTCCCAAGCACTGGCTGACTCGCTGGCTCAACAGGACTCCCGAGGAGTGCCCTGGCCCAGGTCCGGAGCAGGCATCGCTCCCCCAAGAGTGCTGCTTTCCTTTCTGTGAGGAAGAGGTTTTAGCAACCAAGTCCTGGGTATGCAGGGTCACACCGCTCTTGTGTCACTGCTTCTGGGGCAGAACCAAGACATGGGCACTGCTGGTGTAGTGCAAACACAGCCAAAGACAATTTTTAAAAAATGAATGTAGCTATGGTCCAATAAAATTTTATTTGCAAAAGCTGGGCTCAGGCCAGATTTATATGGTGCAGGCTATATGGTTTGCCAACCTTTGCTCTCTAGTCTGGAGTAAATCTTCTGATCAGTGTGAGCAGGGGTCCAGTTCCTGCCCCTTCACCCTTTAACCCTTTCCCTTCCCATCATCCCCTGTTCCTAATGACTTCTAGGTGTCTCAAGGGCTTCTCACAGTGCGGGTCCTGGTGTCTTGGTCTACAATAAGACATGGTTCTGGTTCTACTCTGATCCCAATGTCATCCCGCTACGATCAGGTCCTTGGGGAAATGTGCGCTCAAGTACATCTCCTGCTTCCTGCTCCCTGCCATCTCAGTCACTGGCCTACAGGACAAGACTCCTGGCATTCAGGCACTTCCCATTTCAGTCCAGCATGCCTCTCCGGCCTCACTGCCCACAACAGATGGCTCCCCGCCCACCTCCCTGAGTGAGTGACCCTGCGTCACGTCTGTGCCTGAGTTGAGCTTTCGTCGCGTCCCTTACTTTCCTTCCTGGAGAGCCCAAGTCACACGCTCCCAGCCTCGTTCTGATTTGCTCCAACCACTCGACCTCAAGCTGCACAACCAACCCTGCTCTCTTCCTAGACGTTGCTTGAGACTGTAAATGACCCAAACTCCTCACTTACACATCGATGAGGTCTGGTTTCAGCACTGATGGCACAGCAGTCTCAATGTTGTACAGTTTGATCTGAGATCCATACAGCGTGACTTTGACCAGCCTGTCGGTGAAGAATGAGTCAGAAAGAGGGCTCAGCTGACAGACTGACATAGACAGGGGACCAATGGAAACCCGAGGACAGGCCAGAATTAAGTCTTCGTATTTTAAAACAACATCAGTATCGGCCCTTCAAATTTATTCCAAGGAAATAATCTAACATGTCCAGACATATTTATATACAAGAACATAAATTATTAATTACTATGTCGACACAATGGAAAATAACAGAAACAGTCAACACAGAAGAAGTAATACAATGCAGTCAATGAAGCCATAGCTCGAATAATATTCAAGGACAAAGATTTCGCCTATCTGTGGCATGAAAAGGCTGCTCTCTCTCACAGATATGATATATACATATTCTTGTATATAAATGAAGAGAGAGAAAGAGAAACTATCCCAATTTTATTATAAAAATGTGTGTCCTTACAGAAAAAATCTTAGGAAAATGTTCAACACAGCCTGTGTCCTGGTCATCATGGTTGTGGGGTAGGACAGAGTGAGCAGATTAGAGGGATGGATTACAGATCTTTTATTTTTCCCATTTAAAATGTTCTATATAGCCAAGATATAGACAATGAATATATTATGCAAATGAGCATAAACTTTTTTTAATCAAGCTACCATTTTTCAAACCATTGGCATAAATTGTCCTATGAACCTAGAATGCTCAAACCATCTTAGCTTCTTTTTTTTTAATTTAAGCAAATGTCTTGAATGAGTATTAAAGTCAGAAAGTATTGCCACAAATTATAGATGCCTTTATTAAATAAAAACAGCAGGATGTGAAGCTACTATTTCTTACCACACCCTCCCATGTAAACCGAGCCACTTTTCACAACGGTGGTTTCATCTCTCTAACCCTTTCCAGAAGAATCTGCACTGTTCTGCTTACGCCACACCAAAGCGGCAGTTTCCGCATCCTGGAAGAACTCAAAGTGTGTTCCTTTAAAAAGCTCTTGAGTTTGGGGAACAAGAAAGAGTCTGAAGGAAGTATGACAGGGGCTGAGGTGGATGGGGCACAGTTTCCCAACAAAACTTCAAGGACCTACTCCCACCACCTGAGGGCAGTAATGCCAAAAAAAAAAAAAAAAAAAAAAACTTCAAGGACAGCCTTTCACAACAGAACAGGTGTAGTAGCGTGAATTTCCTCAGCACAAACTTCCTGGCTTTTTTTCCAGCGTACATGTCCTTTTCAAATTTCTTAAACTCCTTTATAATAACAACAACAACTTCTTTATAATAAGCCCCCAGATCATGTGTTCTTCAAGAAAATCCATCAAGCTTGTCCCTCAGGAATGCCAAAAAACAGACGCCATCACCTTCTGCACTGACCTCTCTACATTGAATGCAACTGGCCCAGCAGAGGCCCTCAGCAGGCACTGTGTGGAATGCCACCTTTTGAGTGAAGGCAGCCTCGTGTGACGAAGGCCAGTGTACCACCACGAGAACGGGTCCACAGGGATGTGTCTCCCCACGCTCTGCTCGGGCTAGGGCAGGGCAGGGAGAGCAAGTAGCAATACTTGCTGACTCACCCTCACATGAGAGAGCGAAGACAGATGTGCTCACTGGGGAATCTAGGGGAAGGGCAATGAGCGCTTCCTGCGCATCTCTCAGCTTGTCTTGACGGAGCATGTGCCCGGGAAGAAACAAGCGACCCCGACTAGGCTGAGGTTCTTAAACTAAACCAAGCTGTGAAGCCCACTAGCTGCTCCCGGGCTCATTGGATGCCAATGAGTGTTACATGAGGGAACCATCATCTTCTGCTGGACAGGGGACCATTAGACAGGAAGCATTCTGAATGAAAGGAAAACTCTGATGCTTGGCTAACTTCCCGCAGTGTCAGCTCGGCCAGGAGTTGGCCGCCAGGGTGAGCAGTGTTGGTGCCGCTCCCTCGGTCCAGCAGAGCAGGGGTTCTCCACACCCTGGACCTAAACCCACCTTGTCTGACTCGGAGATATAAAGAAGCTGCTGGAAGTCTCTCTGAAAAGGTTCCAGAGGGTCCCGGGCCTCTGTCTGCAGCAAACAGGACTCTCTTCCAAGTAAGAAGCCACAGGCTTAAGCCGCACACTGGGTGCAGCTGGGGGACAAGCAGGAAAGGGCCCTCCCAGTCAGTCCAGGGTGAAGGAGCTGCGGGCTCTCCATTCCGGGCTCCGGGCTGGAGTGATAGGCAGCCATCAAAACCACTTCTCTCAGAAGAGACCCAGCCAGGCGCGCCTGGTGCACCGCTTTCTAAACATCGAGAAGGGCTTCCTAAACATTGCATCTGCTAACAGTAATCTACGCCAGCCGCTTCAGTGGGCTTTGCTTCATGTAACCCTAAGTACACACACCGTTAATCTCAGAGGCTCCTGGCGCCACGCAGCCAACACCTCCTTTGTATGACTCTGGAGTAGACAAAACGGGGAAGCTGTCTTGCTGTGCTCCACCTCAGCAGCCCAGAGAGAGATTTGGGACTGTATGAAAGAAAACTTCAAGATCTCTGATAAAGAACTTCACTGCAGGATGAGATTAATCATCCGATGCTTAACGGGTGGGTGGTGGGGTGGGGGTGGGTGGTATCCAAGTACTGGATGTCAAGCACGGAAGGAACTGGCGAAGCAGGCTCGGCAAGTGCCGAGTGTGGTGACCCTGCATCTCGACAGGTGAACTACCTCTCCAAGTATAAAGTCAAACGAAAACACACCACAACCTGCTGGGCTATTTCAGAATACTGTGTGCTACTCTTACTGCTCATCTGGCTCTGAAAGGACTCGTCCACAATTCTTCTGCTGGCTAAGACGAAGAGGTCAGCGTAAACTCTTGCTTGCCAAGGGCGGGGCTCTTCGGAGCTTGTGGCCGACCCCTCTGCTGCCAGTGTCCCCCAGCACAGTGGGTCCTGGCTGCACTCAGCAAATGGCTGGAGCCTCTGAGCACTGACCTCCACTGTGTGCTGTGCCGAGATAGACTCTCTGTGTGGCTGAGTGTCACTGAGCAGCCCCTGAAAACATCCCCAGCCTCCTCGCCACCTGTGGCCCTGGGCTGCCGACGTGGGCAGAGCGTGATGTCCCTTACTAGAGAGCATCTCTCTTGTGAGAAAAGCCATGAGCAGTGAGCGCAGCTATCTCCGGGAGCATCGGTAGCAGACGGACGGCTTACACGCACAGAGGGCTTTGCCATGCGCCAGGCCCGGGGTCGAGTGCCTTATCTTCATTTAGTTCTCACACCAATCTCCAAGGTCCTGCAACTGCCACTCCATTGTCCCGAGGAGGGACGTGGGGTTTGTCGCCTGGCAGAGGCCAGGTTAGCCAGTGCCAGCATGAAAACACCGTCCTGCCCCTCACACCAGAAGGTCAAACCACACCCCGAAGAGGAAGGGCTCCGTGATGTGACTGTAGGCCTACCTTTCCACGACGGTGAGGGCGTCGCTGAACCTGGCAGCAAACACGTCGCCGATAAAGTACTCAGCCAAGCGGCCCACGGCCTGCAGCAGGGAGCTCAGATCCCGCAGGGAACAGTGCAGTCGCCGGCAGTCATTCTCCGCTGTGATGTTCAACCTGTGTCCTGGAACATAAGCCCTCAGACGGTTTTTCACGGGAAGGGCGCACTTCAGTGACCACTACAGATGACAGTTGAGCCAGATAGGCACCACTGAGCAATAACCAAGCCGAGTCCTCCGAACAAAGCACACAGGCTGCTTCCCAGGAGAGCAGGGCAACTGCACCACCAGGGGCCGGCCCGACAGAGTGGAGCAGGAGGACAGGTGGTCTCTCTGCACTGTGAGCCACAGACACTGCCACGTTCCCATCGGAAGACGCTTCCCTAGGGTTTCTGGGCAGAGCGGGAAGGCTCGGGCTGGGGGACTCCAAGCCTGCTGCCTTTCCCACATGGCCCTCACTCTGAGTAAAAGCCCCATCGGCTGACTGGCAGGACTCAGTCCTGCTGGGGGAAACGGGGGTGCTCTCAGCAACCCACCCCAGGAGATTTTTCGGTGGCAGGGCATGGGACCAGAGGCCACAACTTAAAGAGTCAGACAACATACTCAACAGTCACTTCCTGGCTCTGTGTCTCAGTTACACTTCTTAACGTTTGTTTTCTTGGCTCTGAAATGGGAAAACAGCCACTTCTTCATTTACAGGACTACAATTAGAGGTGCACTAAAATGCACAACCCCCTTTAAGTGGGACCGCGTTACTCAAGGGCAGCAGTCACTCCAAAAGACTAAAAGCTGGTGATTCTCTAGTCTGAAGCACTCTTACTTTTTACTGTAATTTCTTCCATCAAGACAGGGAGGACGCCATGCAAAACAAAAATGTTCACATTTCAGTTCCCCTTCCAGAAGGCTAACCCTGGGACTAGTGTCAAGACCTCCTGGTCTAAACAGGGCTAGGAGGAGCCCGCAGCACAGTGAGGGAGGTCAAAGTGCAGCCTGTGGGTGCTGACGGGCCCCACCCTGGCTCCCTTGAAGCTTCCAGGGCAGTCCCCTCGTGGGCTGCTTCAGGGTTTGCTCCATTGCGGGACTTCCTCCCATGGGGCTCTGTGGCCACCTTCCCAGAGCCCGGATCTGAGCAGCCAGGGCTACAGCCTGCAGGGGCTCCAGCAGGCCTCTCACAACTTCACCTCCACCTACTGCTCCGCTCTATCCCCTGGGCGACTGAGGAGTAAGTGCCAGCGGCCCCTGGGCACCCTCAACGCTGTCTTCTTGGTCTGAACACCCGTGTCTTCCTGTGCAAACCTTGTGAGCCCCTTCATAACCTCCATCATTTCTTCCGTGAAGCGTCCTCCCCCACTCTCCCAGCAGAGGGCGCCTGCTTCCCTTGGACTTGGGGCTGCCCGCAGAGAGGTCAAAGGCCTCCTTGGTGAGGGGCTAGGAACATTGCAGCCCCCAGCACAGGGCCTCAGGTGGGGGTGGGCAACCCTTAGTGTATGCATGACTAGATATCACTGGGCAGATGGCCAACGAGAGCAGGCTGGGGATTCACGATGGATACAAATATGCACCACTTGTGAAGGGGTAAACTGGTTCCATCACCTGGGTAGAAAGTGGGGGCTTGAGCCACAAGTTTAATATCTCTGCCCCTAAACCAGTTTCCCAGTGCTGGGGCTGGGCACAGCACCACCTCTACCAGGGAGGGGTCACATGCCACCAAAAAACGAGAACTAAAGGAAGGGACAACTTGGGGAGAGGTGTGAATAGGAGCCAGTGACATAGACCACTCCCCCCACCCCAAGGCCCTGTTTCTTTCTCCGATCCTCACAGAGAGCATGTCTTGGTGCAGAAAGCAGAGTCCCCAATTCCGAGAAGCCACAAGAAGCTGCCAGGGAGGCTGCCGAAGGGCAGGGCCCCAGCTCCTGAGTCAGAGAGCAAGGGAAGGCCAGTCCCCAATGTCAGGGGAGCGCCTGTCCTGCAGGAGGGGCCCGGGCCTCTGTGGGCAAAAGCAGGACAGGCTCCTCATATCGCCCCGAAGACAACAGGGCTGTAATCACAAGCCTGGTGGGCATCCAGGGGGTGGTCCTAAACAGACCCCAGGCTTCAGGTCTAATCCCCCGACTCCTTTGCATGCCAGGCAGACAGACCAGGGGTTGTGTGAGCAATACAGTCTGGAACGGGCTTTAAAGGCAGTATCAGCCTTTTCCTTTGGAGAGCAATGGCATCAGGTCAGGGGCCCGCCATCGACTGTCTTTCTATGCCTTCCCGCGCCTGCCTCCCTGCCGTGCCAACGCACGCCAAGCTCCAGCGGGATCAGCAGCTTTCAATGTATTCACTGTACTAATAAATATTAGAAGTAGGGACCTAGCCTTTCAATGTTTTAAGCAAAACATTGTGGTTCTCTTCTTTAAAAAACCTAAAACAGAACACGGCCGTAAATCAAGTTTCCGTTTTCATGTAAACGCCTGTTAGACCGTTATTATCCGTGCGCTCAATGGCTTTCCTGGCCAAGACCCTTTCTTTGCTCCTTGTGCAGCTGCACGCGTACGTCCATCTGACGTGTGAGCCCTTCTGACAATGTTATCTTCTTCACCCCTGCCCTTAGCCTCTTCCCGCTCCCATCGAGGGAGCAGAGATGCTCCATCCCTCTGGAGGGAGTCTTTCCATCCTTGGACAGAAACAGGAAAAGTCTGCCTGCCTGTAACTCCTCCCCACTCCAGGGAGAACACAGAGCCCCGCCAAAGCCTGCTGACCCATGACAGCCTTGGGGAGATGGGATCGCATTGACGACATCCCTCCCCATAGCCTCTTGCTTTAACTGCACCCCTGGGCTCCTGCCCTTCCCCATGTCACTTCCTTCTGACAAAGAACCCTTGCATTCCAATCGCTCTCCTCGCCACCTGCCCTCCCCCGTCTTCCAAAGGACCAGCCCAGAAGCCAGGGTGGGATTGCTGCCTGTGGGCTTTGCACTAGTGGCTTAAAAACCCAAAGGCACCACCCTCGGAGCCGATTCCGACGCCTGGAGACCGCGCAGGGTTGGGGAGAACAGCCCGCCGCGTGTTTCCCAGGCTCTAAGTCTGTCTGTACGGGACTGGAAGGGCGCATCTATGTCCCATGACACGGCCACTTGTGACCTGACAGCCTTGCAGCTAGCGGCCCAATGTGCAAGTCACTCTGCCACCAGTGGCTTGGACCACTGTGAAATTGCTGGTAGGGGAGCATTTCTGACTGAACAAAGCTGCAGGTCACAGAGATCAACGTAAGCATCTAAAGTCCACACTGGTCAGAATCACAGCAGGTTCGTTCTTGCTCCATCTGCCACAGACACAACACACAGGTCATGTGCACTCCGACCCAGGCTTCTCCTGGTCCCTTATAGTGGAACATCAACTACCATCACCACCACTGTGGCAGCTCTATAATCTCCTGCCAACAAGGGAAGGAATCTAGCCTGTCCGTCAGGTCATTAATCTCCATGTGGGATGGTTTTCTCCTGAGGATCCTGGGAACACCTGTCTTCCTCCCTGGAGGTGGGACCCACATGTCCCTGTGAGACATTCCTGTTGACAAGCCACATGGAGCTGCAATGATGGAGCCAGAGCCCTGGAGCTGGAGAAGCCATGCGGAGACCCACGCCAGCACTGAGGTGCTTCTACTGCCACTGGGTTCATAAGACGCTCCACTCAGTGGCCTGTCATCTTCCTGTGTTTGGTGTCACTGCATGTGCTGCTTGAGTCTGAAGTAGAACTTACAGACTGGTATCGGATATAGGGGCTAATAGCGGACATAGGGACTTGACCTGGATTGGGCTGGGATGTTTTCTTAATATACAATTACTCACTCTTTATAGAAAGCTCTATTTTTATACACCTAAGAGTGCCCCTGACTAACACGACCACAAAACCATGCTGGGCGGTGACTCCACTTGAGAGGTGCGCCCTTGTGAAAAGTCACTCCAACTGAGCTCGCAGCACCCTGCAGAGCAGATCTTCAGAGAGGGCTCCTAAGGGTTCAGCGTGAGAGGAGGCACTCAAAGAAGTCCTGGCGCACTTGCTCAGGTGCTCCCTCAAGAGGAGCGGGCTGGGAAAGCGTTGGTGTTAGCAGAATCCCTGGTTGCCAGGGAAAGGGTGAAGGGAGAGAAGGAAGACACTGTGAGAGAGCAAACAAGACATCATTGAGCCCAAACTACATGAGCGCAAGCGGCTTTTGTGGCGCAGATGTAGCAGGGGGCTGTGACAGCAATCACTACTCTGAGCAGAAGTACTGCCGCAGGATGGACCGATCTTGGTGAGGAATGGCCTAGAAGAATATCAGAGCCTTGGCTGAGCCCTGGTGGCGTAGTGTGCGGGACTGCAGCCCAAAGGGTTGACAGTTCAAATCCAGCAGCAACTCTCCAGGAGCAAGACTGGGCTTCCTACTCCCACCAGGGCAATGATGCCACACACACACGCGCGCGCGCGCACACACACAGAATACCGGACCCTTGGGGAGAGGGCAAGATGCTGAGGAAGAGGAGCAGCCAGTGACTCATCAGAGAGTGTCTTGAGGCACAGAAAGTCAGGCAAGCAGATAGCAAGAGCAAAGATGCCCTCCCAGAGGCAGGAGGGGGACCCAGGCACGGAGCGTCATAGCAGCGCCTCCCTGTTTGCAGTGCAGAGAAAGTGGGCTAGCACCTCCAGTGCTCTGTGGGGGGCAGCAGCACATCAGGACCAAGCCCAGAAGCCTCTGTGTGAAGTCTCTGCCCATCGAAAGCTGGAACCTGTCAGCCGGACTGCGGCCAAAAACGTTCCTCCATTGTTGTCGATGGCTACAGCACCAGAAGAATGCGAGAGGCCGGGCTGAGGGCCAGGACCCGGCTCCAAGGCAACCTCGAATTGACCATCAAGGCTGGAGTCAATTCAACTGCCCAGAGGGACCATGGTGCACGCGGGGAGAAGAGAGCTCTGCTGCTGGCCCGAGGCAGGGAGGCTGACCAACACAGCGTGGAGGTTATCGCAGAGGGTCCAGGCCACGGGAACCAGGAACAAATTGTCCTCACAGTTTCTGTTTTTTTTAAAATAGGCTCTGCATTGGAAATTTGACTTTGAGCTATTGGAAGGGTGGGTGTCTTGTTATGGCTGAAAGATCCCAAGTGTTTTTCTCCCAGAGGTGTGGCCCGTGGACTGTGCATCGAGGGGTGATGCCAGGGGTTCCGTTTCTAAGCGATCTGGAGCGGTCCAGCGCTCATCCGGGCATCACGGAGGGCAGGCCCAATCCATGGCAGGGACAGCCAACGGCTATCCTTGGAGACCCAGTCCTCGGTGACATCCCATCCCAGGGGAACACTTCCCCAGCAGACTCCCCCATGAAAAGAGACACCTGCCTTGTGAAGGCAGCAAAGAATAATCACCCGAAGGAAAGCTAGGGCCATCGTCGTCGTTTTAAATTTGAGGGTGCAGGAAGGGAGGCTGGTATGGGACCCATTTTTCTAAATCAAGGCTAATGGCTAAGGTTCAGAGTATACTCTAATTTGAATAGTTCTCTTTTCACCCAAGAGCAGATTCTAGACACGTGTGTCTACAATATTTGTTCAAAGTACAATCATCTTTCTTTGCTTTAAGTACATTTCACAAGCAGCAAGTTAGCCTTAACAATTGGTCTTGTAAAAGCCATTCTCAGCTGTGGAATCGGGGCCGGCCCGTGGGACACACTGGGTTCTAGCAGACCCGAAGGGCGAGTGCGCAGCTGACTGGGACCGAGGAAGGGCAGGCTCAGAAAGTGGCTGGTGAAGAGCAGGCTGGGCCACCCTCTGGGCAGCCCGATGCCAGGCTGAAGCCTGAGATAGGGAGGGCTTCGAACCGTTCCTGGAACAGAGCCCAGTATTCCACAAACGGGTGGCTGCGCAGTGCTTATGAGCGGGGCTGCTCACCACAAGGCCTGCGGTCTGAACGCAGCAGAGCCTCGAAGGAGGAAGACGGGCGCCCCCTGCCGTGAGTAGTCACGGTCTCCGGAACTCACAGGGACTGCTCTCCCGTCTGTTCTAGGGTCCCTCGGAGTTGGAACTGGCTCCATGGCAAGGAGCTTGGAGGTTTTTAAAAAACAGACAACAAAGGGGCTGAAAGCCAAGGTGAAGGCATGAGTCTGGGCAGGAAAACACGGTAAAGAAGGGGGAGAGGGCAGGCATGCCATGGCCTGGGTTTGCAAGCACAATATTCAGCTCTGGTGTTTGTGGCGGGCGACACACTTTCGTGGCTCCCATCCTGTGTCAGGCTGGGATTAGCACGAACGAGCTATGCGACCTGGGCTAAGCCAGCCTCTCTGAGCCTTCCTCTCCTCCTCTGTCAAACAGCAAAGATGAGGAATGGCACTTCGGAGTCCTGGTGGCGCAGCGACTGTGTGCTGGGCTAACTGAAAGGTCAGCAGTTCGAAACCACCCACTGCTCCACAGAAGAAAAATGAGACTTCTGTTCCCGTAGGAAGCAGACTCAGAAGCTCCCGGGGAAACTGCAGGGAAAAAGGGCACAGCACAGGCAGTCACGGCGGTTTGTCTGTGTCTTCCCTGGCTTACTTGCTGGTTTAAAGGACACTAAGAAGTGCAGTGGATCCCTAAAAATGGGTTAGCACTGGGCACGAAGCCTTCTTTTGAAAGCACCGGAGAGCAGGCTGGGCTCTTCGGGGAACTGGGAGTCTGTGCACTCTCAATCTCCTGCCCTTTCAGTCCGCTTAGTGCCATATACAACCCGGATGAACCCCAGGGAGCGCACAAGTGCCTGTAAAGGGGGGATGCAGTTGCCCACCACTTCACGAGGCAGCAATGCAGACCCAAAGCTACGGTGTGAGCACAGCAAGACCGAGGCCGCTGCTGCAGCTCCGCCAGGAGGCACAAAAACACCGCGCTTTCAGCAAACTCTTTTACCTCCTCTTGAAAATGCCGCCTTTATAATACATACTACCTACAAAATAGGGGTTAATGCTACCATTGTGTGGTCAGCAGGGTCGACAATTGGCTTTTTTAGTAAAGCTTCTGGGGAGCCGAGTGACACGTGGACTTTTAGGGGCAAAAGGGTCAGTGTCCCTAACCTGTACATGGCTCAAGGGTCAACTGTATTCTATTCGCTGGAACCTTTCGTTGAATCTTACTACTTTGCTCCAACTACATAACTTCTTTCTCTTCTCTCTGGCATGCTTTACAATGTATATAGACTATCAACTCCTCTCTTCCCTCCCCCACAGCTCCTGGGCACTTTACACCTTGTTCTATTCCCGTTTGAAAGTGGGGGAGGGGGTGAGGCAGCAGCGGAGAAACTATGTTCTGACAGCAAAGACGGCAGTCAATTCTGAGTTAGTCCGACATTTTCTTTTAAAGTTAGATTAGAAAGTGAAAAATCAGTTTACCTGATCCTGAAGTAACGATAAATTGCTGCAACCCCAGATACACTTCTAAATTGTCCTGAAGAACTGGGAACTGAAAAGAAACAAAGGGTTTTTTAAAAATAAAAATGCGAATTTTAACATTTACACATTAAAGTAGTTCAAGTACCTAAGCTAGGGAGGGGGAGGGGCTGGCCCTTCCTCTGGGAGCCGGCTCCCCCATCATCAGTTTCTACAACTGAGACCCCCAGGTAACGTCTCCAGTGAGAAAACAACAAAAAAATCTGATACTTGTTTTCTTTAAGCATAAGATGCTGAAGGGAACAGTTCCATTCCAAACACAGGAACAACTACATTTTCTGAGGCTCTGAGATGGGTCACGTCTCCCCACAAGCCCTAGGAAACTCCAGCCTGTGAGAGCCCAATCAGCCTTCTTAAAAAGCTGAGCCCCTCACCCTGACACCCAGAGCTGCACTCGCCAATGCTAGATTAAGATCAAAACAAGACTTCAATGTGACAGGCAGGCCCCCGAGAAAGGCCAATGACAAAGTGAAGGGGCACTTTCCCGTTAAAGAAAACACAGAGGGGACTGAGCCCCAGTGGTGTAGTGGATGAATATGGGATTGTGGCCCACGGGCTTGGCGGTTCAAATCCAGCAGCAGCGAGGCTGGGTAGCTCCCACGACCACCAGAGGGCAGTGATGCCCCCCTCCAAAAAAAAAACTCCAAGAAAAGAAAACACAGAGGAAAGTTGGGTTGCAGAGTGCAAGGATGGACCCCAGTAATTCCCCTTGCCCTTGCAGAAGAGACAGACTTAAAGACGTCTCGTGGGCAGGAAGCAGTCCTTAGGAATAAAGAGCCCTGAGCGTTAAGACCCAGGCAGCGAGAGCCGGTAGTCTGCCAGGCCTGGTGTGGAAGGCTAACCTTTCAGGACTGTAACAGCCTCTCCTCTAGTAGGCCTGGCCACCTGGGAGCTACTGGTGAGAACACTGAAGCACTGGTAGAGGAGCATTCCCGGCCTGCCCGTGATTCGGGGAAAGAGACACAGAGCTTTTAAACAGTGGACCAAAAATGCCTCGCCAAGAGGCCTTACTCGGCGAGTTGCGAGCACCGGGCAAGAACCACTGGTACTCCCCTGCCCCCCAAGGTCCGTTACCAGTGTTGAGAAGGCGTGAGTGGGGAGCAGCTCCATCACTTTGGCCACCACCTCCAAGCTCTGGCGTAGGTACCGCTGCCACTCCGTCTGCTGCTGCGGGGGAAGCACAGAGGACTCAGCTCTCTAGGCGACACCACCACCTGCCAACAGGGCCTGCTCCGAGTCCGCGCTCAGACACACCATGAGGAAGACACGGAGAAGGATGGGACCGGGTTATCTGATACTGAGCAGGCCAACAGCTCAGACTGCCAAAATGGTAATGCCCCAGGAGGCACGGGCACCTCAGAACGGCCGGCTCCCCTGGAGCCACAGGGAGAGAGTGAGCTTGCCAGGTGCTTTGGGGCCTCTTGGCATCACCCCTCTGACAGAGACCGGTCACTCGCTGTCTTTCGCATCGGTCCTGGTGATGAACACCCAAGTCTGAGGAAACCAGGGCTGCTCACCCGGTGGGCCAGACAGGCTCTTCTGGCACGATGGGTCGGGACCGACCCAGTGGCAGTGGGTTTGGTTTGTGGTTTATTTTTTTTAATGGTGTATTGGGGTTGGCGGAGTCCTTAAAGACATTCTCCTGAGCCATGCTGGGTGTCAATAAACCCGAGACTGATTTTTAAAGACAGCAGTTCACAAATTCAATATAATCGAGACAGATGCCGTGTCATTCTGGTCTTATCACAGTTAAGTACCTCTATATAATTATTTCCACTAGTGTCCAGCCAGCTTGTGTTGGTTGCCTGGGTACAAGGGGAAATGCTCCTGAAATGCCTTCTCACTGTGCATAAGGTTTCTCTACCTGCGCCTCTCGTCCGAGTAGGTGCAAGCGTCTGTGACACTGCTTTCGGAGCGCGAGACCACGGAGACTACGTGAAATGTTCTCCCGCACAGCTCCAACCACAATGCCACGACGTCCTATCTCCAGAGTAGAAGGATGACAAATTCCAAGTGTCGGTTCTGACTCACCCCTCCCCCACCTCCACCCCCCACCCCCACCCCGTGACAACGAGTAACGGCGACCTAGCGCACGCCACTTACATCATCATCCAGGGTCTCATCGTCCAGCTCTTCCAACTGGGCCTGGTTGTATCTGAACTGGATTCGATTCAGCACCTCCGTGAGCAGGAGGACCAGCGCATCTTCGTACCTACACAGCAGCGGGGCGAGACAAGCAACGTGAGGTGGTGTTTTGCTGTGTCATGAAGGGAAGGCCTTCCATGCTAGATTCCCAGTTTAGAAGCACCAAGGCTCCTAATGCACACTCATGGACTGGCGAGGGCTATGTCTGGGTGGGACAGCAGTGAGGGCAACTGATCCGAGGATACACCAAGCATCTTCTCTGGGCGATGGATTGGCTCTTTCGGTGTTCCGTCTCTCTGTCTCTGGAAGCGTCTTTTTGTTTTAACTATTACCATTCCAGATCTCTTCTGGCCACTCTTCTGGCACGGAACATCTTTTCCCTCCTTTCACTGTCAACCTGCTTGGTGTCTTTGACTCTGCAGCGAGTCTGCTAGACAACACGTATGTGCACTCCAGCTTTCTCACTCCACCCTGCCAAGGTCTGTCTTTTAATTGCAGTCTTTAATCTTTTATATTTAAGGCTATTGCTGACAAGAACGGACTTGTGTACTTCACCTTAATAATATTGCTCATTCTTGGGGCTGAGCCCCGGTGGCGTAGTGGTTGAGTGGGGACTGCGGCGCACTGGCTTGGCGGTTCAAATCCAGCAGCAGCAAGGCTGGGTAGCTCCCACAACCACCAGAGGGCAGTGATGCCCAAAATTAAAAAAAAAAATTTTTTTTTTTTAGGCATCACTGCCCTCATGTGGTGGGAGTAGGAGGCCCAGCCTTTGCTCCTGGGAGCCGGACTTGAACCTCCATCCCAGTGGGCCGCAGTCCCGTGCACAACGACTACGCCACCGGGGCTCAGCCCTAAATTTTTTTTTTAAAAATTGTAATATTGTTCCTTTTTTCTGAATGTCTTTCTTTTTTGCATATTTTCATGTGCTCAATTTTCAACCTGCTGGTGTTTCTTTGACTATGTATTCATAAGCTATCCTGGGGCTTACACGTACTGTATACAAATTATTTCAATTAATTAATTAATTCTTCAATTCGCTTTAACAGCTGTGGCAGATGAGTGGTGTTGTGGCCATCTGGCTCATGACTAAACCACAGCAAACTTAGGTTCAACTGCTGCTGGCTGCAAGTCCACTTCAGACCAAAAGCAGCCTGCTCAGTGATGCACAGAAGATCAAAAGAATTGTTATCTATGAAACTGTTTTGGTGGGGAGTGGGAGTGGGGAGGTGTTATAAGGTCACACCACTAGCTGATCTGCACATAGAATCTCCTGATTGAAAATATCAAGTGTGTCTTGGTTATATGGCAGCCTGTAAGACCTCATATGCTGTATCTTTTGATAGTCAGGCACCGTTGACTTTCTTCACCACCTATGTTCATGTACCCATTTTTCCTTCAGTGATCCTGTCAGGAAGCTCTGAGCATCACGGAATGCCGGGTTATTAGAACAAAGGGTTCTTGCATTGAGGGAGTACTTGAGTAGAGGCCCAATGTCTGGCTACTACCTTAATACTTAACATATAAATATATATAAACATAAATCTATTTCCCTACCATTATAAATATATTTACACAAGTACATGCCTGTATTTAGATCTGTATAAATGTCCTTTGCCACCTATTTCTTTCCTCTGTTTCCTTTTTCTTTCCTCTTGTCCCACTATCATGTTCAGCCTTCATCCGTGTTTCAGTAATTCTTCTCAACTACATTTCCTGGATCAGGTCCTGTTTCTTAAATGCTGACCGGACCTACTCATAAAGCATAATCAATTGTGCGTTTTTTAAGTTCTGCCTCTGTGCGCTATCTACTCTCTATATTTGTAAGGCAGAGACTATACCCAGTACATCCCTAGTTTCCACCTAGATCCCCACTGAACTGTGCCAATGGGGCCACTGAAGGCAGAGGAGGGATGAAGAATGCCATCCTTTCTGTGAATCTGCTGTCCCGGCAGGGGCCACCTAGCAGCAGCAACAGGGCCAGATTCCAGCTTCATCCCACCCTCCCAGAAGCAGCTGGGTGACGGCCTTCCTGAGAAATGAGGCCCTGCTCTCTGAGGTCTAATTTCTGATAACCCAAACCACTTTCCCGAGGAGAGCAGCTGTTTCCTGAAGTTATCATAGTGTTCCCTTTTGCACTTCCAGTCCTCGAAAACCTGCTTAACCCGCTCCCTACACTGGCATTCACGGTCTGGCTGGCACACAGGTCATTCTTGACTCAAGGCAGAGACACCGGCCCATGTCGCCAACCTATCACACAGGACTCCCACCGAACAAAGCCAGTCCTACGCTAAGAGTAGCGTGGCGGTTCAATTACTCATCAAACAGGTAACATCTGTTGGGGGGAAATTACAGATTCAAAACCACACTCTCGTAGGCATTACAGAAATAAGAGTAATGTCTGGCAGGTGTATTTCTCCTTTGTTCAGATGGAAATCACTAAAGTAACAGAAATGTCAAGTTCACCATTGCTATGGTGAATCATGTTATCTCGCTGGGCTAAAATCAAACCGAATGCATCTGTGAAAAGAGACGGGGAAGCTCAACATCACGCAGTAAGAACGAGCCGCGGAGCTGACTGTCGACTAGACCATCGTTTGCACATATGCAAGTTCACGCTAGAAGAATTCTAAAACTGGGGTTGAGCCCCGGAGGCGTAGAGGTTGTGCACGGGACTGCGGCCCACTGGGATGGAGGTTCAATTCCAGCAGCGGCTCCACAGGAGTAAAGGCTGGGCCTCCTACTCCCACCACCAGAGGGCAGCGATGCCCCCCCCCCAAAAAAAAAAGCAACAACGACAAAAGAATCCTAAAACTGGTCCACGAGTCAAAGTGCAACTTAGCGCATATCCCACCTGCAGGCATCCTGGACATAGCAAACGTCAACAGGGATGCACTCCGCTCTACTGACACAGAGCAGATGAGTGCGGGGTACTCAAGGGCATCAGACAGGAAGAAACCACCACAGGGTCATTCAAAAGACTGTGAAGACAGACCAAATAGATGCCAGGAGAGGCTCTGAAACGTGCTCCTCAACATGGAGAGGCTAAAATGGCTGGAAGAAATGACGAGATAGCAGAACTGCACAAAAGACTTCAACAGGTAACTCAAGAAGGCAAAATAAAGTATTTTCTTGTGAAGACCCGGCATTAGGAAACCAGAAGTCAAGAATACACGCGGCATCCCTCACGCCGAAAGAACTAAAGAAAAAGCTCCAGCCTTGAGTGGTAATATCGAAGCATTCTATGAGCAGAATATTACCTGGAAGCGCCAAGAAGAGGAAGGAAGGAATACACAGAATCGCCGTGCCAAAAAGAAATGGGCGCTGTTCAACCGCTACAAGAGGTAGGAGACAGTCACCAGCCAACGGCTCCCAAGGAGGAAGCCTGGGCTGAAGGGGGCGGTAAAAAACACAAGGTTCTAGGAATGAAAGGAGCATCAACTGCAATGCTTCCACAAATGGATATTGTGCCAGAACTGCTCATTCGCCTGTCAAGAAAGGTGGAAGACAGCGGTCCAGACGACGGGAAAAGAGCCATGGGCTCCCTCCAGGGAGAGGAGAGCCCAGAGAATGCGGACACGGGAGACGGAGACTGGTTGCAGCAGGACATCAACAGAAAACAGCCAGAGGTTCGCGTCACACAGAGGAGGAGGTGTGGGGCAAGGGATGCCACTGCTGCTCCCAGAGAGGTCTTGGCACAGAGCAGGGAACCAGAAGGATGTCTGCCTGTGTTTTAGTGAATATTTAAAAACTTATCCGACCACAGGGATCCTTACAACAATGACTACCACACGGCAAAGAATGGGAATTCCAGGACACCACATTGTGCTCACGTAGAACCTGTACAAAGACCAAGAGGCAACGGTCTCAGCACGGCTTAAAATCATGGCACTGTAGATCATGGTTGCATTCTTTCACCACCCCTATTCCATTTTTAACAGTGTGAGAAGGCTACATGAAGAGCCTCACAATACCACTGTGAATGAAAAAAAATTATCGAACGAGTCTTTGTAGGCAAACGACCCAACTTTGCTTACAGACAGCAAACGGTACCTGACCACTTTATGAGAAGAGCTGTAGCCTTCAGTACGCATCACAACACGGAGAAAACAAACATCAGCACAATTGGAGCAACAGGCAACGTCACTGACAGAAAAAGTAAGGAAGTGATTATGAATTTCCCACAAATCAACACCCGTGGAAATAGCAGTCAAAATACCAACCATGACTGCACTGGGCTAATGTGAGAAAGATCTCTTTAATAAGTGCTACAAAGGGTTGAGCCCTGGTGGCGCAGTGGTTGTGTGCGGGATTGCGGCCCACTGGGTTGGAGGTTCAGATCCAGCAGCAGCTCTCCAGGAGCAAGGCTGGGCCTTCTACTCCCACCACCAGAGGGCAGTGATGCCAAAAAAAGTGCTACAAAGATGGCACTCTGGAGACGAAGGGAAGGTGCACCTCACCTGAGCCCAAGTACGTCGATCACCTGCAAGAGCTGCACAACGGATCAGAACAGGCAAGGAAGAACCAGTACCTTTGCGTTAGCCTTGGTGAAAACTGTGAATGTACCCTGGACTGCTAGGGAAAAAAGAGAACAACTCTGCTGATAAAAGTAGAAGCAAATGCTTCTTAGAAGCCAACAGGGTTTTAAACCTGGTCGTCCATTCTTTGGACAGGTGCTAGGGAAGGCCCAGTCCCATGGGGCCTGGGTAATGTAGAGGGTCAGCACAAAGAAAAGGACTCTGCCCACGATGGGCGGACACAATGGCTGCCCCAATGGACCCTGAGGCAGCAGTGGTTGAAAGGAGGGTGCAGAACCAGGCAGGATTCGCTTTGTCGGGTCCAGAGTAGTTTGGAGCGAAAACAGACCAAGGCATGTGGCAGTGCCATCCACCAGCAACGGACGACTAGATGCTTCTCTTTCCTGTGCACATGGGGTAGAAAACATACAAACCATCTTAAAATTACACTAGAATTAGCAGTATCATCGGGAAGTTCTTAAATATTTGAAATTTCAACAACAGGGAGGAAGTCTCCAGAGAAAATGACAAAATATCTTCAACCGGACGAAGAGGAAAATACAAAATGTGAAATTTGATAAAGGAGTGCTTAATAATGGCTACATATACATTGGGGGGAAACCTAGACAACTCACAAGTTCTGAGTTCAAAGCACACAAGTTAAGGCAACTTTACAGGAGCTGTTCAACAGATAAATGATGAACAAGCGTATGAATGAAAGGACAACATGTCACCAAGAGGTTGAAAACAAAAAGACAAAAATACCACACAGGAAATCAGCAAAACTCCATGCCAGATAACTACCAAGACTATTGTGCTCGCTGGATTACTCAAGGAAGTAACTACGGCCCCATTCACTTACAGTGGGGGACAGCCGACAGCAGGTATTTCTCTGAGCAAAAGCTAAAAGCTCTGGAGAGCCCTGACCGACACCAAACTGCTGCCTTCCATCTGCTGAACCTACATGGCTGCTGCTGCACTGACACTTCCCCTGAGCCTAACAGAGCAGCTCACTCCCCAAAGAGAGCGACTGCCCATGCTCCCACCTTTGTTCACAGGCAACTGATACCGGCCCTGGCCAGTGCTCTCCCAGGGGCTCAATGTCATCAGGTTGCTTCACACACTTCAGGTTTCCACATCTTCCTGTAAACATCGGTTTCTACACAGACGCATGAGCACAAAGGGGAGGGAGGGTGAGACTGTGAGAGAAAGGGGATATTTACTGATTGCCCACTGTAGACCCCGACACGCACATCGGTTCATTTAATGTTCTTGCTGACTGGTGAGGCAAGAAGCCGTGAAGCCAAGCCGCGGTGGAAAAGTACAACTTTGCGCACACGCACTACGGAGCTCCAGGAGTAAAAGCAGGGCAGTCAACTGCACTGGCAAGCTTGCTCAGCTGTGTATGTTACGGAACCTGTTTCGCTCACACTGGGACTTAGGCTCAAAGGGCCTCCCCAGCTGACATTCTACGATCGAGAAACTCTCGATCATTCTCACTGAGCAGGGAACCAAAAAGCTTCCATTTCCAAGTTCCTGAGACCCACAATAGATCCCTGCACCTTTCTGCTTCTAAATGTGTAGCCTACCACGCCTGCCACTTTGCTGTGATGAATGATGCAAAACCTTTAACCACAAGGGACAGGAACGGAGTGTGGCCTCCGTCTTAGCCACACCTACCGTTCCCATGTAGGACACCACAAGAACATTCTTGACTACTTCCTGCAAGATCAGAACCTTCTCAAACCACAACTGTGATCCCCAAAGCTACCAGACTTCAAGCAGACACATGTACCAGCGAGAACGTGTCATCCCCAAAGGTCAGTGTGCTCTGGCAGCTGCTCCAACAAGACATGCACGCCTGATACACAGGGACGCTGGGCTGCAGAGCAGTGACGGCCAGAAGCTCCATGCCCTGACAGCTCTGAGCACACACGTGTGTGGACAATGCACAGGAGGGCACGCAACATCTACGAAGGCCTGGCATTTTCATCTTGCACTTCAACAGACTGAGCTTCCCCTGCGCCTTTGTAGCCCACTGCCCCTAGATAACGATGACCATGTGATGGCACTGGCCAGTGACCGGCCCGGTCCAGAGGAGGCCCTGTCACCAGCCTCAGGGTCGCCACAGTGGTTCAAGGGCAGCCGTCTGTCTCACTCATCATTGCTGCTGCCATCACAAGGGCCTTTCACCAGGGTCTGACAGAGCGCAGGCACAGTGCCAGGGATTTCACAGACACGGCTGCCTTGAGTCCTCTATCTCTTGCAAGAGATGTGCGATCAGTTCATTTTGCAAGAGGAAATGAGATCAGCATTCAACTTGACCCAAAGTGACACTGCTACCACAAGACAGAAAAGGAACCCCTAACCTCTGCCTCCTGCTCCTTCTCTTGGGCAACCTGCACAAGTGGCTCTACATACTGCTCCTGGTTCCGGTTTTCTCAATGGAACCCGGCTCCTTCCTACCTTCATCTGTGCTGTGCTTTACAAAGCCACCTCGTGTGCATCATTTCCTCAAGGTCCCCCACCCCCCTAACACTTCTGGGAGCTGGGAGGCAGTACTTACCCTAACTGTTCACCTGGGTTTCATAAACGATGTGTGGGGCCCACCAAGTGACACATGACAGTGTGAAGACGAGGGACTGCAGAGCACCGTGCTGTGCTCAAGGGGCACCTGTGTGCAGACTAAGGGCCAGACTTTCACCTAGAACAAGGGCGCAGGGCCGGGTGTGAGCTCAGGGAGCGTGTGTGTCAGGGTGGCTTCTTTTTCCCACACGTGCTCCGACTGCATGCTGAGCAAATCATCCGAGTACGCTAAGAAGAACGCAGTCTCAAGATCAGAGGAAGGCGCCTTAGCCGACAAAATGCAGGGGACCCAGCTTTGCTTGTGGAAAGCAAGCCCACCTTCGTTTGAGATTCCTGACAGAGAGCAAAGACCACAGCGCTCCCTACGGATTCTCCCTGAACGGTAAAGGGAGCAGCACCGCCATAAACAGAGGACAGAGCAATGTTGTCACAGCTTTCCTCTCATTTGGATCCCTCATCAGTGCCTACAGAAGCAGCCATCAGTGACCCCTCCAAAAAACAAAACAGCAGCTGTCAAGAAATCAGAGCCTTCGTCTGCCACAAAAGACCTCGCGTTACAGTGTTCCAAAGCAAAGACACTGCCTTTGAGGACTAGGACGTGGCTGGCCCAAACCCACCACTGCCAACTCACAGCAGCCCTGTGTGGGCTTTCTGAAGCGCTCTATCTGGATGGCGATTCCGCACGGAGAGCAATAGAGATGCCCTACGTGTGCCACTTAACGACAGAAGCCCTTTTTTTTTTTTTTGGAAGCAGTTTATCTTTATAAGAGCAGCTGACCACGGCCTTGGTAGTGAGCAGTCTAAGAGGTATTCAACAATGCCACCAGGGCTTCCTACGCCTGATCCCCTCCCATGCACCCCAAAACTAGACAACGAAGAACGGAGGGCAGAGAAGAACTGGCGCTGTTGAGTTATGCTCCCAGCAAAGGACTAGCCCATGGGTTGCCACAAGAATGAGCACATCGGTGCTGGATGCAAGACAGCCTGTGGCTGACACCGAGGAGACGGGCTAACAGAATGGCATCTCACCGTCGCAAGGGCAGCAGGGAGGGTGGAGGGCCTTCGAGACAGGAAAGAGGAAGACCCACGGCTGGACTGACAGGCTGGCTACAATAATGAGCTTAAACACAGTGGTAATTTTGAGATCAGTGCAGGACCAGGCCATTCCAGTGTCTATGAGGTTGCCGTGAAGCGGAGCGGAGGCCACAGCACCTTCATGCAACACAGAAAGCCAGACACAGACAACGTGAACCAGGGACATGCCGACTGGCCTAACAGGAAATCAGGGAGATTCTTCTTTGAAGAGTCTCATTCAACACCACAATTCACTGCTGAGTACTGTGTCTGAGACACATAACCACCCCTTCACCGCTGACTCGATCAAATTGACAGGACAAGGACTTCTGACCTGATATCATACCAACTTGAAAACTACTTTGCAACCACAAAAATAAGTGTTCAGGTGTGAAGAGTCTGTCCGGAATTATAAAACCTCATGAATCTCGGTGGACCAAGTGGCAGCGGTCTTGGTCTCTTTTCTCTCTCCTCCCGGCAGGGATTCTCTGCTCCGCTTCCTTGGTGTGGCAGTGCAGGGCCACTGGCCCAGGGAATGGGCATCAACACTATGAGAAGCCTTCTAGATAATTACCCCATGACCCCGCAGAGGGTAAATGAGTTGCATGAAGACTGTCTCAACTTTTAGAGATGAGAAACCACCTTTCTTTCAGAGGCTGCGTAGTAACGAACAAACCACTACAAACTCAGGATCCAAACCCAAGTCTGTCTCTGTACCAGCCGTGGCTTCCACACTCAAGAAACTAGCCCGGCCCGGCAGTTTTCACAAACTAGGGCTGCATCGCCTGGTATGCTGGCCCACGCGGTATTTGTACAGTTTAAGGGTGTTTCCTGAAGTGGGCAATACTGCCCTCTGGGGGAGGGCTACAATGATCCAAGGTGGATACAATAACAGATCTATAACAACACTTTATCCTGGATTATGGAATATAATGCAAAAATTTTTAATTGGGGCAGGGAATAAGTTTGAGACTCTACAGAATAAGAAACTGCTTGGATCCTACAATATACAGTGCAGTTTTGCTTCTTCGGTATGTGACACGAAATACATCCTTAAGAAGAAGACGGGCACATTTCTGCCATTCCATTTCCCAGATAGACAACTCACTAATGGGCTGAATCTGCCACACCCTCATCTTCCCAGCACCTAGAGGGGGGCTGCGGGCAAAGCCACTAACCTGTGAAAGATAAAACCCGAAGTCGTACTAGAAGCACCCTGGACAGAAGTGTTCTTGGCCGAAGAGCTAAACACATGGCCCACAAAAAACAGGCAGGAAAAAGATCCTCTGCTTTCTGTTCTAAAAATTATAGCCAAAGGTATATAAAAGGAACTATTTCTAGATGGTAAAATTATGCGCGACAGATTCTCTGTCTTTGCTCTTTCTAGTTTCCAAAGAAATATTTGTTACCCTTTTTTGCACAGTATTTAACTAAGGAAATTTTAACACACACACCCGAAAGAATTAAGATAGCCAAACAAATTTGTATCCACCACGTGAAGGACAGCCTTGTTTCTCCAGAAGCCCAGCCCGTTCCCCTCCTGCCCACAAGACATCATTTGAGACAGGTCTCAGATGTTCTATCGTTTCACCGAAAACATATTTCAGTTTGAACCATGAAAACAAGAGACATTTAACACACAAAAAAAACATGACCATCAAAACATTATCAGGCCTAAAAAAAATATGAGTAAAACATATTTCATTTCAGTCTGAAAAAGGGTGCTTTAAGGAAGTGGGGTTTCTGAGAGAGGGGAGAGAAAGCACCCCAGGGCATGCCTGCTTCCCTAGCAGGGCCCCCGCGCACCTCTGCTCACCAGTGTTTCCAGAATTTACCTGTTGAGAACTGCTTCCTTGTCTCCCAGACGACTTTTGATTTTACTTGTCAGATAGTCCAAAAAGAGTGTCCAGATATCCAAGCAGGAGAAGTAACCTTCATGAGTAGGCTATAGAACCAAAGAAAGAAAAAAAAAATTCAAACAATTAAATTATTTATTACACTATGCCTTAGACATACACACACACACACACACACACACACACACACACACACGTTAACTTCCAGAATTGCAAAACCATGCCTAGATTCTCTCAGTGTCCTGGGGACTTTCTGTTTTCACATTTAGACTCAATTGAATTCACAAGACAAGGGCATCAGTTGCAAAATAAGTCCAGCAACACCTAGCTTAAAACTCAAGACTGGTGGAAACAGCTTTTACAGTTGATCCAACCAGAGTCGAGTGTAGAGAGAGAAGCTGAGGTGTGGGGGCGGGCCCTGATGTGTTCAAGGTCAGGAGTGGTCACAGGTCTCTCTATCACCAACCCATGATTTTTACTACCTGCCCTTTCTACTTGCAAGTGCTGCTCCCATTACATTCAAATGTGGAAACCGGTCACCCTGGGAGTCCCTGAAACTTACTTTTGGTTTAGGATAGGCAAATACACAAGTTGTGACAAGCCTTTCTGAAAACGAACTAGTTAACCTGGGCCTCTAGCCCGGGTTCTCCACCTTCCTCATGTCACACGGTTCCTCATGTGGTGGCGACGCCCAACCATAACATTATTTTCGTTGCTACTTCATCACTGTCATTTTGCTGCTGTTATAAATCGGGCGACCCCTGTGAAAGGGGTCACGACTCACAGGCTGAGAACCGCCGCTCTAGGCATAATCCCATCTGCAAAAGCAAGGGCATCAAAGAGAACTCTCTACCCAAATAAATCGAGAAGAGTGAGTCTTTGCAGGGTTCCAGAGCCTTATACGAATTCGCTTTCTCTCAAACCTCGGGAGTCTATTTAATGTGATATTCACAACCTGCAACCCCAACAACTCCTTGTCACACATTCAACTTGTGGTCTCCATCTCTCATTATTTACACTCAACTTCTCACTACTTAAAACTCCATGAAAATTTTAACTTAGACTAGACTTCTAACTGACTCAAGAGCAGGGAATTCTACAGCTCAATCAGGGCACTGACAGAACCAGCTTCTAGAAATAAGATGACCTGCAGGTGCCGGATCCCTCTGGGAGAGAAGTTAAGCAGTGCATCAAAACTCTGCTCTAATCCCGCTGTCCTACACATGTGCCCCTCCTTGCCTGGACCCCTCCATCTCCTCTAGTACTCTCTGGCCCAGTGGTTTCATACCTACTGCACAGGAGCAGACAGAGCTGCGCATGTGCGAGAATGCTCACTGCAGCGTGAGTCACGCTCACCACAAACAGGAAACTAACCAGCTGAGCCTCGAAATGGGTAAATGCAGTGTTCACACAAGGGCTTGGTAAAAAGCTATCAAAAGGAACCCCCTTCCACATGTCTACAGCTACATACAACACAGGTACAGCTCACCACGAACACGGCGGAGTGAACACGCCAGACAACATGGCTGGAGTCCGTTGACAGGCACCCCCAAGCCTCGGCATTAGAAGCCAGGACTGGGGTTCTTCCCAATCATTGGGAGATGAGGAAGGAAGAGTGTGGATGGGAAGGGATGGAGGACTTTGGGACGCTGGATTGTGTCCTTTCTTCGTGACTCTGAGGGTGGCACACTCAGCGGGAGTGTACATTTGGGGAAAGTTCATCAAGCTGCGTGCTTAGGATCTTTATAGTTGCTTTTGTGTAAAACACACAGGCGGCACACACACACACCAATATCACGCACACACACAAACCCCTACAATAGGCCGTTTTTTTAAGCGGGTGTTGACAGAAATATTTAAAAATTCGACTATGGTGGGATAGTGAGCCCCGGTGGGATAGTGGTTGTGCGCGGGACTGCGGCCCACTGGGATGAAGGTTCAATTCCAGCAGCGGCTCTACAGGAGCAAAGGCTTGGTCGCCTACTCCTACCACCAGAAGGCAGATTTTCCCCCCTCCCCAAAAAATTCGACTATGGTGATCATTACATGATTTCTTATAAAATTACTAAACACAAACTGCCTCTTTATACTAGGTGACTTGTGGCATTTAAATCATACCACAAACTTTTTAAAAATCTCACACACACACACACACACACACACACACACACACACGGACTTCAAAAAGCTCAGGGAAAAACAGAATGAGACGGTCACGGGGATTTCTCGTAATCTTCATGAAGCCCTCTCTTATGTGTTAGGAGTTCCTGGGTGACGTGCTAGGCACCGGGCCACTAGGGCGGGGATTTTATCCACCCCAGCAGCCGCTGGGAAGCCAAACCCGCAGGGTGGCCCTGAGCCAGTGAGTGCAAAGACAGCGACCCAAACCGCATCCGCACACAAGACGAGGCCCTGGGCTAGACCCTTCCCAAGGATGAGCACAGCGTGTGTGAGGGTTAGTTCTAAAGCCAGCTTCTGACGTGACTTGTTGAACGGGGACTGGGCGGAGAGAAACCACAGAAACTACTCTGTGATGCTTCCCACATCCCACCTAATCTCCTGGGGAGAAGGGTGAGGGACAGGTACAGAAAAGATGCAAGGACTTCCTTTCATTTTTCTAGATGTGGCTTCTCTAACAGCACACTGCCAATCCTGCCCCACCATGTACTCACTGATCTACCCTGAGCCAAGTTAACTGTGTGACTCTGTTTCTTTATCTGTAAAATGGAGCTGATGACGACGTAATAGCACCTGCTTTAGAGGGGTGTGTGGAAGGTGAAATATCCCCAACTCACCTCCAACTCACCGCCACCGAGTGAACTGTGATTCACGGCCACCCTACAGGTCGGGCAGAACTGCCCCCGTGTGTTTCTGAGAGTGAACCTTCACAGGAGTAGAACGCCTCCTCTTTCCCCCACAACGCTGACTGGTGGTTTTGATCTGCCCTGGCCGGTAGCAGCCCACCGTATAACCCACACCAACTCCTGTTCCAATTCCACCAGAGTCCGCAAGACTGCAGAGCATTATGGGCACACTGAGAGGCAAGTGGATTTGAACCACCCACATGGCGGTGAGCAGCCCACCCCCTACCGGTAACCCACGGCACCCCCAGGGCGCCTTGACTTCCGCAGAGCCACAATGTATGCTCGTCTGGGTAAGAGTCCCTGGAGACAGGCTTTCCCTGTAAAAGGTCCTAGCAGACGGTGCTGGGTTTTGTGTGTGTGTCGGGGGCGGGGCTTCTGGTGAGTTACCTGATGAAACGTGTACTTGAACAAGAGGGTCAGAAACTCCACCACAGGGAACTGAGAGTAGGACTCGATTCTTCTTAGGTGAACACTCACGAAGAGCCGGAGAAAGTCAGTGAACTTCTCGATGTAGCTAGGATGAGCCGACGACAAGGGACAGTCAGAAGCCGGGCCACATGCAGAGAAGGGCACTGAAATGCTTTTTAAATTTCTTCACTACAGAACGGTAACAGATTTATAATGCGGTTTCAGATAAAGAGGCAAAGGCCTACATCAATTAATTACCTATAGCACAGGCAACCCTGCAATCCATTACCACCTGCAACATAGCAGAAAAGCAACTTTAATCCTCAGGCACTATCTCCTATCGAAGCTTCTGACACACTAGTGCTTCCTACTTTCTAGCTCGCTGTAAAAGGAAGTGGGGCGAAAAGCGTGACCACACGTGTCCCTTCCACCCAAGAGGAAGCCTAGAGAGGAGCTGGGTTTCTTTGTAGGAGGGCAAAATGACAAACACAAAACTAAAGCCGGGCTATCTCAAGGGCATGGGACCCAGATAAGGACTATTCCGACGTGCAACCTAACCTCGCGCAAGTCTTTTGGGGCCCCTCCCACTGGCTCCGGGGACTAAACACAGTACACCCCAACCCGGTCTGCTTCGGAGGGAGCAAAGGCATCAGCTGACGCTGGACAGGCTGGCGCTTCCACGTTACAGAGGAGGCAGGGTCCCCGGGGGAGCCGATGACCAGTCAGCTCAGGACGGAAGGGCACTACCACCCAATCCCGCACTTTTTCACACCACAGGGAATTCCCACTTCACGTGTATTCACAAAGCCATTGCACAGAAGAAGGGTGGGTCACAGCTGCAAGGCGAAGAGCCTCTTGTTATGTCAGAACACAGCACAGCACCACTCTCACATCTCAGACACTGTCACTGCAAGCCCCCGCATACCAAAAGGTGGCTAGAAAATGAGATGGCCACGCCGTCAACAATTCCATTGCAGAGAGCAATGAGAAAGGCAGAGACTCCCTAGGCCTGGCCCCAAAGTCAATAAATAATGGCTGAAAAGTTCTGTGGAGCCACTCACTGCAAAAGGTGAGTTTAAAACGCAGGATGTGGGGGCTGAGTCCCGGAGGCGTAAGGGGTTGAGTGCAGGACTGCAGCCCGCAGGCTAGGCGGTTCAAATCCAGCGGCAGCTCTCAGGAGCAGCACTGGGTAGTGCCCACGACCACCAGAGGCAGTGATGCCAAAAAAACAAAAAGACGCAAGATGTGCAAGACAACCAGAGTAGGGGCCGAGACTTCTCATCAGAAGAGTAAAATTGGCCCAGAAATAAAATCTCCCCCCTCTCTTGTTTTGGGGGCCTGTTGCTTTGCAGGTGGCCCATCTACTTATCTGACCTCTGCATGGTTGGCTCACAGGCAAAGAAATGAGTTTATCTGCGTGTGGACAGCCCCTCCCCAGTTCCCCCCTCCCCGGTTTTTAAAAGCGGTTATTTGTTCATACAGAGACTGGCTGTCTCTGTGGGTCAGGGGGAACAAATGCTTGAAAAACATTCCTGAGGCGCTAAAAGGAACTGCGGGCAGAGACAGGAAAGTGGAAAGAGACTTTTCTCTGGTGTCCTGAATCCCTCCTACTCCATCAGAATCCCTTGGCCAGCTTGGGATTTCCAGCTACTCTCAGAGAGGCACGTGTGAGAGCTGGGGCGCTGTTCTTTGGGGGCCCCTTCCCACCTCTACAAGAACAGAGAGAAGTCATGGGGGACACGGCCGGGCCGGCATTCTCCATGTGATTTCACTCTCCAACCCAATTAAAAACGAAGACACTACAACAAAGACCAGGCAGTTCAGTAGCTAGAGCGAGCGGTTTGATTTCACCTCATTTTCTTGCCCCTGCCCACCTTCTGGTACAGGTGCTAAGGAACAGCAGAAAGTTAGGGGGCGGGGAGGGGGGTGTCAGAAAGGAGAAGAGAAGCAAAGGCCCCGGTTAAGCAGCACCTAAACAACCGAGAGCAGACGGAGCTGTTGAGAATTAGTGGGGAGGGCCGGAGAGCCAGGCGGCAAGCACACAGTGCTGTCTATGTCACCTTTCCACTCCCAGGCACCATGCAGCTTTCACAGGGCAAGAGGAAGCACAGGGTTAAAACAGAAAACCGAGAGGACAAAAGTGACACGGAGCGGGCTGAGCCCCGGTGGCGTCAGGGGTTGAGCGTGGGACTGCAGCCCGTGGGCTTGGCGGTTCAAATCCAGCGGCGGCTCTCAGGAGCGGCACTATAGGTAGCGCCCACGACCACCAGAGGGCAGTGATGCCCACAAAAAAAAAAAAAGTTACACGGAGTAACATCAGTACACAGATAATGCAGGATGGCACGTCTGTATCTCCCGAACGTACGGCAGGGTAAAATGGCGTCTCGTGTCTCAGGACGCTACAGGTAAAACTCAAAACCAATGATGTTTGATCGCTCGTAGATTTTTTTTTTTTTAAACACATGAAGATAAAACCAGTCTCCTCAGCCAACACTGCAAGGAATACTTAAACTTTTAAATTCACAGAGAAAGCTACTACTGAGAAATGAAAAAGCATTACCATTTAGATTAGTTCTTGGGTGAAAGAAACATATTTCTAATAAACCAAGCTAAACTCACTGCATATGTTTTTTCAACCTCTAAGAATTATTGAATCTATTAAGGGTGACAACATTCTGCAGATGAGGCACATTTCATTTGCTGCTAAGTAGTCAGAGATGGAGGAGCTAGTCTATCTCTACCGGTAGTTTAAGAACAAAAGACCAAGCAGCAAAACTGATGAAAACATTGGCAACGTTTGCTCCCAGGGAATCTACAGCTACTCGTTTATTTATTCATTTGGAAGTTTCTGGTCATACTCAGCATGCATGTTCCCAGCTCACCCTCTTATTTGATACAACAGTATTTCACGTTTATGAGTTGTAAGACTTATGAATGACATCATCTGCAAAGGCAGTCAGTGAGGCTCTGCCTCATTCCGCCATGATGTATCCAGCTTTTAGGGTAGTAAGGGTCACGGCTGGGTCGTTTTAAGTCCATTCAAGAGGACAATAACTAAGAAACACAGGGGTGGGCCCCATTAACATGGGACCACTCAGTCCCCACTCCTCTTCTGATGGAAACGTGCCCTCTGTGCACGACTCACGATCCCGCAACACGTCCACCCTCTGGAAGATGGCCACTTGGAACCAGCCAAATAGGAGGCACTGGCAAGCGGTGCACCCAGTGAGAAGGACAGGTTAGAACCGGGTACCTCCGGGGCCCTCTTCGTCTCTCGGTGGCCGTGCATGAGCAGCAGTCTCAGTACCTGCACACCTCAGCCCTGCAGGCCTAGAGCGAGGAAGTGGAGACAGGCTGGGAGGGAGGACAGATAAGGGTGGGGGTGGGGGAGAGAGGAGACAACAAACCTCCACAATTGACCATCACTTTGCACATTCTATTCACTTCCCTCAACCACCCAAGCCCTTCCAGCTACTGGTGCACCTATCCTTCCCATTCAGCAGGAGACGAGAACTTTGTCTGCATCAGAGAGGACTGCAGACACTCTGCGACCCCACGTGATCAACGCCAGGGCCCTTGCTCCAGGCCCCACCAACTCCACACAGAGGTCATTACCTCTCATCAAGTTCTTCTAGCCGGCTCTTCACCGTGTGGGCATTGTTATCCTTGGTGATTTTCTGCAGGAGGTAGAAAGTCTGCTGGAACATACGCAGTAAGTACTCCTCAAATTCCATAGGCACACAGTTCTTGGACATGAGTTCATTGATGCAGGACATGGCCAGAACCCCAAGCCGGCCACGCTCCTGACCCAAGACACAGTTCTGGCTGCTGCCGTTAACGGATGCCATCTTTCTCGCCCGGATGTCACAGCCAAAACGCGCAAAGTGGAAGATGGTGGTTAGGAGGGATGGGGTGATGCTGGCAGACAGAGGAATCCAACTGAAGAGATGAGCCAGGCACTCCAAGACCAGAGAACAGATATACTCACTCTCCATGTCAAGGATGGGGATGGGCTGATTCAAAAGTTTGGCTGAGCTTGGACTCTGCAACAGGTTACTCAGTAAGTCACCTGAAAGTTAAAACACACGTGCCTCTAAGATTAGTCACTATCACATCTATGACAAGCCACTTTAAGTGACTCATCTCACAAAAGGAAAAAAACAAACACCTATTCTCCCCCAAAATTATGATCACTAAGTGCTGCCTGATCTGATCTCGATCCTGCGTTGCTCCCATTTCTCTCCGAATAAGGAACTACCAAACCCAGCAGAGGCTCACAAGGGGCACAGAGGTGCGACAGTGCAGATGTGTCTTGGTGCTGACCCTGGTTCCTATCGCTTGGGGATTTACGCTGTTCCTTTCGCTGCAATACACGCAGGAAAAAGGTAAGAGGCTGCAGACACCCAACACAGCATCCTACAGTCCACACGAGCAACGCACTGACAGTACAGGCTGCAGCGTGCCCTTCAGAGCGTCCCCCTGGGATGGAGAGAGGAAACAGCAGGACAGTCTTCCTGTGCCACCGAAACACGAGAGGTACACCCACCCCCCCAAGCCCCGAAATTCTTTACAAAGATATATATAGATATAGATATAAAACAACCTTATCACCTTCAAAATACTGTCCGTGACACTTAACCCCTTTGTCAAATCTGCAATTCCATTCCTGGAAACATTTTGCACACTCATCTAATTGGATGGCTGATAGCGCCTCCTTCCGTTTTTTTCGTCACCTCTTCTAGACCATCCGCTGTCCTTTCATGCCCCCTCTCCATGTGTGGAAACAAAAAGTCACACGAAGTGAGGGCAGGCGAGTCAGCTGCGTGGGGCATACTGGTTTTTGGCAAAAAAAACTGGCACACAGATGGCTGCATGAGCAGATACATCGGCACGGTGGCAAAAACAGTCCCCCAACTGCCATACACCAGGCCCTTTTTTGTCGCACGCTGTCATGCTATCTTTTCAGAACCTCTAAATAGAAAGTTTGATTAGCAGTCTGATCTGGTGGGACAACTCCAAATGCACGCTCCCCCTCACATCAAAAAAACAAGTGAGCATCGTCTTGATCTCTGATTTCACTTGATGAGCTGCTTTTTGAGCGAGGTGACGGATGTGTCTTCCACTGGCTTGACTGATGCTTGCTTTCAGAGTCGTGAGAATAGCAGTAATTCTAGCCACCCATAATGACTTTAGGAAAACGTCTGGCTTGCTTCGTAGCTATTCTTTCAAAGTATGGTTTTGTTTTGTTTTGTTTTTTTTTTGCTGCAGTGAACCTGCTCATTCCCAAATCTTCTATTAAAATTCGCTGACCCGAGCTCGAAGATAGCCCAGATAACCTCCCCGCCGCTTCCATGGTCCAACGTCGGTCTTCAAGCACACGTGCACGAGCTTTGTCAACATTTTCATCCACGAGAAGGAGAACAGAACGAGGCTTATTGACTGACATGTCACCTTTCTTGGAAATGAGCAAACCACTCGTACACCTGAGCTTTCCCCTCACGCTGTCCCTGTAAGCTGTGTTCAACATCACAACAGTCTGAGGCATTTTTCCCGAGCTGGAAACAAAATGTCACAGCTACATGCTGTTCTCTTCAAGAGACCATCAAAAAAAAAAAAAAAAAAAAAAAACAGGGTTTGAGTGAAACTGCTTTTATGAAAAAAAGTCACTGTGACCGGAGAGAACCTTGCCAGGCGCCGCCACTGGGAGCGCTAAATCAGAGCGAGTTGCTGAGATGCTCACCTGGGGCGCGGGGTGTGTGTGGGTGTGTGTGTGTGTGTGTGTGTGTGTGTGTGTGTGTACGTACACGTATCATGATTGATTTGGGGTACCTCCTCATATATTAAAATAGATCTACACAAAATGCAAGTTCATATAAGAACATGTTACCAAAAAAGGATGCACATTATACGCATCAAATTAGCTGCTCTGTCTCCAGAAGAGGACTAAGAGAAAAACAAGGACGAAAAGGAAGAAGTAACAAAAATGAGAACAAATCTGTATAAACCACATGATAGTCTCAAGTTCTATGAAACGAATATGGCTTACTATCTGCGCTTGTGACTGAGAAGAAATAGGAAAACATTACACAATAGCTGGGCTCCAAGTTTAGCCCAGGGATCCCTAAGGATCCCTAAGCGCTTCCAGGGGGGTGGCTCAGTTTAACACGACTTTCAAAGGCACGCGAAGCTGTTACTGGCTTCTCTCCCGCGGGGGCTATTAGTACATGTGGCATTGCAACGGAGAGGGTGCAAAAGCAAGTAAAGGTTTCTACTTCTTTCCTCGCCTCTGGGGGTGCAGCTGGTTAACACGCAACTGCTTAAGTTAGAGGCCACACAGACCAGTGGTTCTCAACCTGTGGGTCACCAACCCCTTGGGGGGTGGGAGGGTCAAACCACCCGATTCCTAACAGCAGCAAAATGACAGTGATGAAGTAGCAATGAAAATAATTTTATGGTGGGGGAGGGGAGGTCACCCCACATGAGGATGTGTATTAAAGGGTCGCGGCATTAGGAAGTTTAGGAACCACTGACCCAGAGGCACTTTGAAAGAAAAGCCAAAGAATATATGAGAAAACAGCTTTTCAAAAGCAAGACTCAAGAGACTGATAGAATAGCAACTGAAATGCTTCAACAAGCTGGTAAAACACGAGAAGCATTCACTCGCCTGTGCCAGGAAATTAGAAAGAAAGCTACCTGGCCTGGAAGAGGTCCATATTGGTGCCCATTCCGAATAAAGGTGACCTAGAAGAAGGCACAATTTATGGAAAACTATCACTAACATCACACACAAGTACAGTTCTGCTGAAGATCGTCCAGCGATGGTTGGTAGCCAGTTGCTGGCTGCATTCAAAGAGGACTTGGAACAGAGATATCACTGCAGATGTCAAATAGACGCTGGGTGAAAGCAGAGACGATGAGACAGATGTTTACTTCTTTTTTATTGGCTAGTCCAGGGCAGTGAACTGTGTGGATGATAACAAACGGGATAGCCTTGAGAAGATTGGGATTATCCAGAACACTTCATTGTGCTCCCGGAGAGGCTGTACATGGTACAAACAAGGAAGCACCGCATGACTGAAAACCAGGACAGGTGTGCACAGGGTTGTACCCTCACCATACTATTCAAGCTGTATGCTGAGCAAAGTCTCCAAGAAGCTGGACGGAAAGGACACTGAGGCACCAAAGGAAGGGTTACTAACAACCTCCGCCACACAGATGACACAAACCTTGCTTTCGGAAAGTGAGGAGACCTGACGAAGACCAGAGAAGATCACAGGTTACAACTCAACCGAAAGAAGACCCGAATCTTCACACCTGGACGGCTCCTGGGTCCTCTCTCTTCAGCTGCTGCCCACTGTGCAGCTCCTTCCAGCTCAGCTCAGACGATACAGCCAGGTAGGCTTAGGGAAGGGGGAAAAATGAGTACAACAAACTAGGAGATAGCAATTTACAAGCTGAAGGGGATGGATCGGGTGATAGAAGAGGAAAGGTGTCATCTTTATGATAAGTAGGTAACAGCTTGGTAAACAGAAGAAAAGACGATTTTGACTTGCTTGCATCCGCACTCAATGCGCCAGGAAGCCCCGATCAAGCGATCAAAGGAGGTGCTGCGTTGGGTAAATGTGCTGCACAAGACCACTTTGGAACATGGAAAAGCAATGAGGTGATTTTGTGGACCGAGGTGAGCCTGACCCAAGCCAGGGTATGCCAACTGCCTCGTGCATGTACAAGTTGAACGCTGAATAAAGAAGAATCGATGTGCAAGAAGACTGAATGTGCCACGGCCTGCCAAAGGAACAAACAGGTCTGCCTTAGGGGAAGTACAGCCAGCGTGCTCCCTGAAGGCAAGGAGAGTGACGCTTGGTCGCACATCCGCCAGACGGGTTGTCAGGAGGGACCGGTCCCTGGAGACAGGCATCAGGCCTGACCCCAAGTGAGAGACAGCACACAGAGAGCAAGGCCCTCCACCAGAGACACTCACACAGCGGCTGCAACTATGAGCTCACACCCAACAACTGTGAAGATGGTGCAAGAAGAGCACACAGCGCTTCCGTGTGCTGTGCACGGCGTCACACTGTGGGTCTGGAACAGTCTCAATGGCACCAAACACCAACAAAAGAGGGCGAGGTGGACATAGTTCCCGTTATCCACATCACCCCTGATGGTAGAGGAAGAAACATTTGCCAACTCACCGGATGCCTGCGACTTGAAAAGCCTTTGTGATCACTTAGGGTAAACAGAAGCATTTAGAAACGAAAAGCTCTGTGCAGACTAAACTTCCTCTTTTCATCCATCCTTGAAAGTAGTCGGTTTAACATATACTCTACTTTGACTTTTAAAACAAGAAGTTCATAGCTGTGAATGTTAAGTCGCAACCAAGAAACTACTTAATGATCTTTACAAATGCCTAGGCTTTGTTGAATGAGTCTTAAATGATAAAAACTCAAAAGCAAGCCAATGGCATCTGGTCCCCTATCTGTCTGGGCCTACATGGCTTCTCTGGCAGTCGAGGGTGGAGGGGAGCACTCGGCGCTCCTGGGTCCTCTCTCTTCAGCTGCTGCCCCCTGTGCAGCTCCTTCCAGCTCAGCTCAGACGATATAGCCAAGTAGGCTTAGGGAAGGGGGAAAAATGAGCACAACAAACTAGAAGATAGCAATTTACAAGCTGAAGGGGATGGATCGGGTGATAGAAGATAAAAGGTGTCATCTGTATGATAAGCAGGAACAAACTGTGTTTGCGGTTCTGAATGTTGTATGGGAATGTATAAGCACACACAAGGAACTGACTAGTTTAGCTACTCACAAAGGGGGCGAAAGACCAAAACTAGATTAAACAGCATCATCTGTTTCTGGCTTTGATACCCTCTTGCTACCCACAGGGACTCCCAGGTGCACTGCAAAAGAAGAACGCAGGAGGTGACGGGCAGACCGTACCACTTTCTCCTGAAGTCGGGGATGGGGGCGGAGTGGCGGCAGTAACACTGTGTTTGTCCCAGACGGTCTCCAAGATACCTACAAGAAAGAGGGGGACGAGTTTAGAAAGCAAGCAAGCCTGGCACATGAAAAGCAGAATTAGAAACATTCATCACAATTGGTCAAACACTGGTATTTTAGCATTCTTCTCTCTCAACCATCGGGCCCTGTCTGAGGGCCATGTCTCCCCACGGCCAGCTCTCTCCTGCTCCCACGCAGAGCATCTCGACTGCTCCACCTCCACCTCTAGGCGTGGCTTCGCGTCATTGTTTCTACGGACGCTGTTCTAGGCCAAGGGCACCTAGGAACTGAGTGGCCACGTGGAGGCCCTCCAGGATGCTACCCATCCTTCCCTGGAGCCCCCTCGTTGTTCTCCTTTCTCTGAGCTGGAGCCGGTCTTTCCGCCATCTTCATTCTCTGCCCATCACTGCGATGCACGGCATGCCCCGCTCTCTTCTCCCCTCACTTCACTCTGAAATGACTCATCTCCTCCAGGGCTTCAACAGACCATCTTCTGAAAAGTCGCAACGTCTGTCTCTCTGTCCCGAAACATCCTGGTCTTTCTCCCTCAAAAATCTGCCATCGCGGCACTTCCCACCCAGCTCCGTGTATTCCCCTACCGCATCCGCTCACCTCTGACAACTTTGGTCCACCCCTATCCCTAGCCCCCACTGATCATGTTGAGCTTCATGCTGGTTCCTTGATTTTGAACACCTAACTCGCCCTCCTCCCTGCAATCCCAACTTGACCTTCCTGTCAGTCCCTCTGCTCTGTCCGTGCTGTTACTGCAGGAGTCTTTGAGCTACTGCTTGGCCTCATTGAGAATGTCCCTGCTGCTCTTCGTGCTACGGAGTCAGTTCCTGACCTAAAACAGAGCTCAATTTTAGCTCTCGAAGTGCTGCTCTTTAAACTACACTGGTCTCTTTCCCACTAGACTATAAATTACTACAGGGTACGGACTACTGTTTCATTTTATTTTAAATCATTTTACTGGGGGCTCATGCAACTCTTTCCATGATCAATACACACACACATCAATTGTATGCACACCACATTTGCACATCTGTTGCCATCATCATTCTCAAAACATCCTCCTTCTACTTAGGCCCTTACTATCCGTATTTCAGCTCTTTTTGTACATGATTCAGAACCTGGCATATGAAATGATCATAGAAGCTTTCGAAATTATTTTTGTTTTTTGGGTTTTTTTTTGGGGGGGGGGGCATCACTGCCCTATTATTTTGTTCTTAAAACATTTAATATTACAGTATGGACGGAACTTGAAAACATGCTAACTGAAAGACTCTAGGCATGAAAGCCATACTATATGAATCCATTTATATGAATCCATGTCCATAAAATGTCCAGCAAAGGCAAATCCATAGGCATAGAAGGTGAATTGGTATTTTGTCTATCAAGGGACTGGTCTAGGAGTAGCTGCTAAGGGGTACAGCGGTTCTTCGGGGGGTGATGGAAGCACCCTGGAATTTGTGGTTGGTAGGTGCCATCCAGTCGGCACCTGTGCACAGGGACCCCATGTACAACGGGGGCCCGGCCCTGCGCCAACCTCACCACTGTCGCGTCTGCACCCACTGCTGCAGCCATCCGCCCAACTCCTCTCACTGAGAGCCCTCGGCTGTGCCGGCCTCCGCTTTCTCCAGCACGATCGTCTTCTCGGTTGCTAGTGGTTCTCTGAAGGCTTCTTCTTTCGACAAATGTGTTCATTCTTCTGGCAGCGCATGGTACAGTCAATATGTCCTAACTCTGAGACATCAGTTCTGCTCCATTCTTGCTCGTTCATTATCCAGGCTTTGTCGGCATGTGAGGTGACTGGAAAGGCCAGGGCTTCGGTCAGGGCCACCTTAGTTCTCAAAGTCTTTGTTCTTTAACCAAGATCGCCATCTTTAACACTTTAAAGAGTCATTGGCAGCTTAGTTGCCCAATACGACGCATTGTTTGATCTCTCGGTTGCTGCTTCCATGGACACTGACTGCAGGTGTAAGCATCAATCTTTCCCTCATTTATCATGATGCTACTTGTCCAATTGTATTTTTATTTTCTTCATATTGAAGCGCAGGTTGGTCCTGAAGGACAGTCTCTGATAGTCATTCAGCGGGCAAGGCGAGACTCCCTCCCAGCTTGGTGCTGCACTCCCGACATCGGTCTGATTCTTGAATTAGTCACTCCGTAAGTAGTGGCAGTAGTTGAGTAACTGCATGAACATATTAAAAACCACTGAATTGCAACACTTTCAATTTGTGAATTTTATAGTGCATGAATTACCTCTCAGTTTGAAAATGCTGGGTATGTTACTATGCACAGTAAAAACATAGTTCCTTACTAGGTATGTGGCATCCAATCATAGTGTCAATAAATGCTCTTTGGATGAATGGATGGATGGATGCTCTGAGGTTTGGGTTTCTCTGGGGGGACTGGGGAATAATGGGAGACAGAGGATAAATGACAAGTTTATTTCTGATCTCATTTTCAGGCCACCAATTGCAGGTGCTTACGACGTGCCAGGAGCTGAACTAGATATACACAAAACGATTTCCAGACATTCAAGAAGACAGATGCAGGGGTAAGGGAGATGGAGAGAAATGTATTTATTTGGTGGTTTCCTTCCAGTAATGAGGCCGGGGCCCAGGCGCCTCACGGGCATCAGCACCCTAACTCGCCTGCTCGCAGGGCCCACACTTCCTGCCTCATTCTGTGGTTTGCTTTCTCTTCATTCTGGCCCTGCACGCTATGTCATGAGACACTAACAAAACAGAAGAGTAAAAAAAAAAAAAGATGTGAGAACAACTCAGCACATAAAGGTCGGATTCCACACCTTGTCCTTCTTCCCTATTCACAATCACTCCTAATTTCAAATTTTTTCGACTCAAATTACGTTAAGGGGATCACACCCACCTTCTCAGGAGGCAGTATACGACCTTTCCAGCACACTCCACGACCCACTCTAAACTCCACTGAGTAATTATCGCAAGGCCCAGGGGATGGAAAACGACAGGAAAGGAAGCCACGTGTTTTAAGGTCCTGTGAAGTATTAGACACAGGCCGGGAAACTAGAACTCAACGATGTCTCCTTTGATGCTCGGTGTGCACCGAGAGCGGAAACAAGTGCTCAGACTTTCTGAGAGCCAGGGCTGAGCTCGGGGCACCTGCAAGCTGTCTCCCTCCTTTCTCGCCAGCACCCGGCCGCTCACCTGTCAGGAGCCCAAGCACTGTTTGCACCTGCTCCAGCAACAGCTTCCGTAACTCTTCCTTCCGAGCCACGCTGAGGTCTTCCCGGGGACAAGCCAGCTCTTCTGAAGTTGTCTTCAGCATGATCAGCCCAAGGGGGGTTGTCACGGGGGACTGGATCAACTGCCGGGAAAAAGCAAGTTCTGAGCAGCACATCTGACCAAGAAGGTACCGAGAGAGCTAAGGAGCATGGGTTCTGAGATGCTGGGTGCTCAATCTTACGTGAATGGGAGGCACAAATCAACCCTTAACAGAAGCGTGACCTCAGAGCACAAAATATAAAGACAAAAGTCTAATCTGATGAATAGCATGATGATGATGCTCTTCTACTAACATAAGCACGTAATTGTTATACATGTCCTGATTCCCAATAGAATCTTTGCCCTGGATAATGTATTGGCGATTAAAACACATGTAAATCAATTTGCGGGGTTGTTTCCCCCGATTTTACTCAGTTGTCAAATCAATTTCATATTTCTAAATCTTCTTCTAAACAGTGCAAACTTCAAAACAGTTCAAGAGTACAGCTGCAGCAGAGTAGAAATACGCAAGCAGACTGTATTTCAGCAACAAGACTTCTACTACGTCACTTTTCTGAAACTCTTGCTATCTTCCGACCACCTGGAACCACACTGAGAAAATCCCAATAGATGAGAGACACAAAAATAACAGTATGCCTCCAACAGCTTAGGATTTACAATTATTTTTCTAATCGTTTTTTTTTTTTTGGCAGAATTTAAATACTGTCACATCTGTTTACTGTAGCTCCTAGAATGGTGAAGTGGTGGTACGCTGGGTACACAATAGGCACCGCCAGCAGTTTGAAACCAGCAGCAGCTTCGTGGGAGAAGTGCGCTTTCTACTCCCAGAGATCGGTCCCGTCTCGGAAACCCTCCGGGGCTCACCGTAGTCAGCATGGCATGGACTGATGGCAGTGAGGGCGGCGCTTTTGGGGAATGGTACAAAGAAGGGCGTCACAAGTAAAATTCCCGCTCAAGTTGGGTGTGAGCGTCTAAAGGGAGTCCGTATGGACTGCCTCACTCGCTCAGAGCATGCAGCAGTGCTTTTCTGTGTCACTGGACCTCTAATGGCTAGCCCCCGACACAGGTCCACCCAGCAGGTTTCAAGAAACTGAAGAACAGCGTACGGAAAAGAGGCGACCTGTGTACGCATGAGATGAGGGAAAGGGGATCAGTTTCAACTTCAACGACTTCCTTCTCCAGTGACGTAGATGGGTAACCAACACAGAAAACCACAAGCAAGCTTCTGGGGCCCAACGCTACGCTGCTCTGTCTAGCACAGCGGTGAGCAAAATTACAGCATGGATGCCTGGCTGTACGTCACAATTGGGTTTAAAAAGTAAATAAATGAAAACTGACGCCCAGGCTGCAAACAGGCCATGATGGAATAGAGCCTTACACCATCGCCCCACAAAAAACCTTTCAGATCGTTTAATTGAAGGACCGTGGGATGCTGAGTTTGAGGCCGGAACTGGTTTGGTCTTGTTGCCCGATACTTGATGCCAGGTCTAGTTAATGACCAGAAATGCCAGTAACCCAGCACCAACCAGTCTTGACAGGGCTTACATGGAGGGCCACTTTCACGGAGAAATCAAAAGTAGAGAATGTTACCACTGGAAAGCACAATTAAAGATCACTTAGTTCAATCTTCTCATTTTACCAAGAAGGAAGTGGAGGCTTGAATGGGTAACAGGGGTGCTGAAAACCACAGAGGGTTTATGTCAAGGCCAGAACCCAGGCCCGCGGGCTCGAGTACCCGGCCGATGCGCTCTCCACTAGGGGGTGGCTCCAGAGTTCAGGCTGCCTTTGGTTAAAAGCGCCAACTCTGCCGGGGTGGGAGGGGGGCTGTGGGGGAGAACAGAGGACGACGAGCCTTTTAAGCCTGCGTGTGCACCTCATGCAAACACACGCTTCCCAATTCCCACGTGTTCTTCCATTCTAGCCGTAGGCTAGCACTTACTATTTATACCCTCTGCCGACAGCAGCAGGCTGTACGTAGTGACTCACTCCCTCACGGCCACTCTGGCAGAATTCTGCTCAAGTCCGCTCCTCTGGAAAGCCTTCCCTGACCGGCCCCACCCCACCGAACAGCGCCCCCGTTCTCCTGCTTTGAGTCATAATTAACACTTTTAACTACCTCGGAGTACTTACGTGCTTGCTGTACCTCAAGGGCACTTCTAGAAGGGGAGAGCTTTGTGTTGTTCATCACTATATCCCTCCCTCCCGAGTGCTAACTTAGCACCTGGTCGATGCTCAGCAAATAGCTGACTGAACAAATTGCAGAAATCCGGCAAGATTCTACATAAATGTATCGCTGCAACAACCAACGAATACTGCATAAAGGATCTGGTTGACTTCAGAGGCAATCTGAGGGCTGTAATGTGGACACAGATTGTGGGGGGTGAGAGGGGTGTATTTGGGGGCTCTTTGCTGCGTGCATACATAGGATAGCTATGTCCTCTTGTTCAGTGATCATTATATAATGCCCTAACTTGTCTCTCATAATGTTTTCTGCCTTAAAGCTTACTTCGTGAAAAATTAATAGGGTCACTCCTGTGCTTTCTGGCCACTTGATGTGTTTTTTCATTCATTGACTTTGGGTCTGCTTGTCTTTCTAAGCTATCTATCTCAGAGTATACTGACAGGACTTGCTTCTAAACTTACACGTCCATCTATACTACTAGCAATGCATCGAGTATTCAATATTTATTTAACTTTTTATTTTCCATAACTTGGTTTTTCCGTAACTATCTAAGTCTGCCTCTTTTGGTGTGAAACCATTCTGGATGTACTTTTCCCCTTTTTATAATAATGATCTCATACAGTATCTGTCTTTGTAGAACTGGTACCTTTACTCAGCCCACCTTTCATGTCATGAGATGTTTACAGTTGCATTGCTGCTCTGGTATCCCATGATATGCATGTTCCAAAAAGTTCCTTCTCCATTCTGCCAGCTCCTGCCATTAAAACGTGTTTCCAGCCTCTTGGTCGAAAAGAACACCACACCATCCCAGACCAGTCTCCAGATCCTACTGCCACCTTTGCTGTGCCAGCAATTCTCACCATCGTGCCCTGTCTCTATTGTTAGCGTTCTGCCTCCTGAGTCTAACAGGCTCTCAGCCGAGGGACCTACAGGTCCAAAGAATACACGCTGCTCTCAACTCTTTGAGACCAGGTGAGGCACCCCCTCATTTTCTACCCCTGGGATGGCTCACTTTAAGCCTATCATGACAAACTGATGACCAACTTTAAGCCAGGATGACAAACTGACCAATTCCCCTTTACAATTTCATGCACCTTATTGTATGGTCCCACACCCAGAGAGATTTTATGCACTTTATTTTTACATGATTCTACTCAGCATTTGGTAGGAGCTGCAAGACCCCCATGAAAAGAAAGCCCATATAAAGCAACCATTGCACCAAAGTCTATCAATTGATATCAGACTTTACACAAATAAAACGTACCTTCTCCTCTTACATGCTATACCATATGTACTTGAATATAAGCAGACTCAAATACCAGCCAAGGCACTTAACTTTACCATAAAAACTTGCATTAAAAATGTGCTGAAAAACTCAGCTTATACACAAATATATAAAGTAGTTTTGTAAACGTGCTAATGTTTAAGCAACATGTTTTAGGAAAAACATTTATGAACTATCTCCTTGGGGAAAGAGAATAATTGGCAAACAAATACAGAAGATGTGCTATTTGCATAAAAATACATAATTATTGTTTGCATAGTAATCTCCCCATTAAATTATAATCTGTTGGAGACCTCATTGTTGTATCCCTAAATCCTGGCACGAGACCTAACAGGCTTTCAAAAGTTCTTTGCTAAATGAAACTTCACACGGGGTTCAAAAAGTGATCAGGTGTTTTCCCTTGCCCTGTTTTATAAAGGTGTGTGTCAAGAAGAAAGGGTTGAATGAATGAGTTCATTCATCCTACAATGATCATGCTCTATTGCAGTTCTAACATTTAAAACTTACCAACTCTTCTCCAGACGTATAATCGCTCTATGAACTACATACAAGACACTCCTATTTCCTGGGTTTGTTTATTGCTTTCTTACCTGTAAAATATTAGTAAAAAAGTCGTGGTAGAACATTGGCCAGTCTTGACGGCCAATATCAACAATCACTTTGCAAAGCTTGTTCCGGATGAAGTAAGGTAAGGTTTTGTGGTGAGCCAAAAGAAGTTTAGGCAGACAGCTACGGATTTCCATCTTATCCTGAGATGGGACCCCAAGCCACATTTTATTGATCAGATTCTGAAAACAAAAACATTTCTAAGTTAGCAAACTGGGCAAAAACAAACCAATTTTTATCCAATTAGTCACATCAGCTCAATAAACAAGAAACCTTGTTTTAAACAGCAGTTTGGCCAATCTGGCAACAAGAATTATAAAATCACTCAAATCCTGTGATAAAACAATTTCATTCCTTGGAAGATCTGCTAAATATATAATTTAACAAATACAAAAGGCTTATGTATAAAAATTTCAGGTTACACATTTCCTTCGATGGCTGCCCCCCAAATGGCAGAAAGAATCTTAGTGCTTGAAAATATGAGAACAGTTTGGTGGCAACTAAAATGGCATGAACAATCTGATATAATCAGTTTCATTGTTTAAAAAAAAGAAGTGCCCAGGTTGGAAGAGTTGGTTAACAAGTAAGAATTTTTGTGGTTGGAATGCTAAGTATTAGGGCTATCAGCTCTCCTCCCAAGATGTCTTTCTATATTCCTCCCCTTTAAGCAATAACAGAGAGAGAAATATTAGTTACCACAAACAACTGACCTACCTAAGCACCATGACCTCTGGGCCCCAGATGCTGACGCAGGGAAGGTGCCCCAGAACCCCAGGTGTCCCAAGAGCGCACATGTGGTAGGCAGTCCCAGAGGAGAGTCTGTGACGTGGCTACTGATACGGAATACTTTTCAGAAGAGTAGAAAATGATCTGACAACTTACCTCAAAAACCGTTAAACTGTACATCATTACATAATCATTCCTAGTGCTCGACAGAAAATACAGGCAGAATCTCCAGGCTCCTATTTGCTGGGCAAAGTTATTAAGAAGCTCCTCTGGAAAAGTTAAATAGCAACAAGAAACGCTATGAAAATACATGCAATACATGGTGGAGTTATCTTTTTCTTCCCCCAAATCATACCGTTTTCCATATAATGTCACAGGTATCAAAACCAACCACAAAACTAGGTGATTCTTCAAGACAGTAAAAACAGGGAGCCTTAAAAAGTGCTGAGGAAAACCAGGCAAGGATCCACTAAGAATAGAGAACTATAGGCCATTATCTCTAATGTACATGGCTCCAAAAATCCACAACAAAATTTGGCCAATCAAATACAAAAGTATATAAAAAGAATAACACATCATGACCAAGTGGGATTCATACCAGAGATGGTTCAACATTCAAAAATCCCTCAACATTTTCTGCTACATTGAAAGAAAAAGGACAAGAACCACTTGCTATGATCAACAGATGCAGAAAAAGCATTTAATAACATTCAACACTCATTCTTAATTAAGACACTCAAGAAGATAGGGCTGGAAGGAAATTACTTCAATATAAATAAAACTATACATGAAAATCCAACAGCTAGTGTATAACAATTAATAGAGAAAAGTCTAAACTATTCCCTCTGAAGAAGAGAACCAGAAAAGTAGCCCCTTGTCAACATCAATTAGTCTACATCATCCTGGAGGTCCTAGCTAATAATACAAGGCAACAGAAGGACATCAAAGATATACATCTGGGGAAAGAAGAAGTGAAATTATCGTTATTTGCAGATGATATGATTTTATATCCTAAGAACCCCAAAGCCTCCACAATGGGAGCTGGAAGAGATAAAGGAATGTGGTAGCGTGGCAGGATACAGGATGAACAAGCAAAAGTCAATTGGGTTGCTCTATACAACTGACAGAATTGCAGAAAGAAGAGATCAAAAAGGTAGTACCATTCACAATAGTCAAGCATAAATTGAATTATCTAGGGATATGCCTAACAACAACAAAAACCCAAGAGATCTGGACAAGGAAAACTACAGGCAAGTATTACAAGAAACCAAAAGGGACCTTCACAGATTAAAAAATGTCCCATGCCTGTGGAACGGTAGACTCAATACTGTAAAGATGCCAATCCTACCTAAGGCATTACATAGGTTCAATGCAATCCCAATACATATACCAGCATCATTTTTTCAAAGAAATGGAAAAACTGACTACCCACCTTCATATGGAAAGGCAAGAAAGCCAGAAATGGCAAAGAACTCCTCAAGCAGAAGAATAAAAGGGGTGGACTTGCATTATCTGACTTTAAAACTCATTTTACAGCCACAATTGTCAAAACAGCATGGTTGAAAAAAAGAAAGAAAAACAGTACGGTCGTGGTATAATGAATGATAAATTACACTTGGACCAATGGGTAAGAACTAAAAACCCAGAAATAAAAAACTATATATATATATATATATAACTAATCTTTGATAAAGATAAAACACTGTCTGTATCAAAAAGCTTCATCAATATAGTAGTAATGAGAGAGTCCACAGACAGGGAGAAGATATATCGTTAATGACGTATCAGACAAAGGTCCTATTGGAAAAGGCAGTGGGGTGTCAACAAACCCAGGAAAAAAGGAGTAACAAGTGATCTAAAATCAATGGCAAGGAGGGCATAGGATGCCTGTGGGGCTTATTCAAGAGCAATGTAACAGAAAGGAATTACTGAAACCCTAATGATGGCCGAACATGATACTGGAACAAAGGAAAGTAAAAGGAAATAGAGAAAAGAACTAGGAGGCAAAGAACATTTAGAGGTCTAAATACAGACATGTACATTTGTAAATATATTTATATATAACAGTGGGGAAATAGATCTATGTACATATGTTTACATATTAAGTATTAAGGTAGCAGATGGACATTGGGCCTCTACTCATGTATTCCCTCAACAGAAGAACACTTTGGTCTAGTAACCCAGTATTCTGTGTGATGTTCATCTTCCCGACACAATCACTAAAGACAAAATGGGTGCATAAGCAAATGTCGTGAAGAAAGCTAAAGGTACCCAGCTATTCAAAGATACAGCATCTGGAGTCTTAAAGGCGTGCAGATAAACAAGGGGCCATTTAGCTTAGAAACAACAAAGCCCATATGGAAGAAGCCCACCAACCTGTGTGATCACACGGTGTCGATGATATCAGGTAAAAGGCATCAAAGACCCAGAACAAAATATCTTATCAATATGAATGTGGGAGAGTGCAGAGTGAAGACCCAAAGCCAATTTGTAAACAACTGGACATCCCCTTACAGAAGTGTTGTGGGGAGGAGACAAGCCAGTCAGGTGCAGGATAGCACCGAGGAACATAAAACGTTCCTCAAGTTCTTTAATGCTTTCTCTCCGCCCCTCACCCCAATCATGACCCCAATTCTACCTTACAAATCTGGCTAGACCAGAACATGTACATTGGTACAGATAAGAACTCTATCAAGTACCAGAACATGTACACTGGTACAGATAAGAATAGGGAATCTAGGACAGATTAACCTCTCTGGACCAATAAAGAGAGTAGCAATACCAGGAAGAGAAGGTGAAGGTGGGGGAGAAAGGAGGAACTGATCACAATGATCAACATATAATCCCCTACTAGGGAGTCGGACAACAGAAGAGTACGTGAAGGGAGACAGTGGTCAGTGTATGACATGAATATATACCTACACACACACACACACACACACACACACACACACACACACACACACATATCAAGGGTTTGTGGGGGTGGGGGAGATATCAAGGACTCAAGTAGAAAATGTTTTGAGAAGATGGCAACATATATACAAATGTGCCTGACCAAATGGATGCATGGATGGATGGATTGTGGTAAGAGCTTTAAGTGCTCCCAATAAAATTCTTTTTTAAATTAAGAGGGAAAAAAACAAATAGCTCACTGAGGAGGTGGGCAAAAGACTTAAACAGAAGGCTCACAAGGGAGGAAACCTGAATGGCCAATAAACATATGAGAAAGTGTTCCCAATCATTAGCCATCTGGGAAATGTAAATCAGAACAACTATGAGATACCAGGTAACACCCACAAGGATAGCCCAATTTTTCAAAAAACAGAAAGCAACAAATGTTGGAGGGGGTGTGGTGAGACAGGGACTCTCATTCACTGCTGGTGGTTTTGGAGATATGCACGGACAGCCACTGTAGAAAGCGATTTGAAGACACCTAAAACAGATGGAACATACCCAACATACACACAGACGAAACAAGAAAGAGGACACGACCGGACATCGCACTTCAATGTTCATCGCTGTGCAAGTCACAATCACAAAGAATTGCAAACAGTCTAAATTTCCATCAACGGGCGAATGGGTTAAAAAACTCTGCTATATACACACAATGAAGTATTACGCATCCCTAGAAAATAGTGATGACACGATGAAGCACCTCGTCTCGTGGCAAGAGCTGAGGACATCATTCTGAGTGAAGTTAGCCGAGCACAAAAGGCCAAGAACAGCATGAGACCCCTGCAGTAAGTTCAAAAAAACAGAAGGGGCATAGGGTAAAACGTATACCGTGCACAGCTCCTAGGCTGTGGACCAGGTACTCTGGGAAGAGCCAGGTCAAACACCATGATGCATATGTTTTTAAAAAATTAAAAAGATACAAATAGCACCTGTGTGGAAAGACATCTTCTAGGCCCACCCCCACCCCCATATGCCTTTACAGTCCACAGAAGGTGAAGGAAAAAAAAGAAGGCAATGGAGGCCTCCTACTCCCACCACCGGAGAGCAGTGATGCCCCCCCCCCAAAAAAAAAGAAGAAGGAGGAGGAGGCAATGGAGGTACAGCACACTGGTCCATCCAAGGCGGGGGTATTATTCCACGTCTGTCTCCACAGAAAGGGAGAGAGTTGGCATCATTCCAGCGCGCCGCGTCCTAAGGGCTAAGTTCCTGCTCAGAACAGCTCATTCAGAGAGGAGACTGCCGGGTCAGCCTCAGCACAGCGCCCCTTCCCCCAGACTACAGCGCTAAAGAGTGTTGGAATTTTCACAAACTTGCTGAAGGCGACTCATATTTTTCTGCTTTGCAGGATTATTAATTTCAAGCTGATCAAGAATACTGACAGTGTTTTCATTCAACTAAAAATCAGGGACCTCTCTTCTGGGCACTTTTATAGGCAAAGAAACTTCTGGTGCTAAGAGTTCTCACCCACAGTGTGAGGATGGACAGTTGATTAGAGTACCATTTCATCTTCTCTAAAATGAGAACCACAAGCCTAACCTTACAAAGAAAAGGGTAGAGAATTCAAGAAGGCTAACTCTCCTCATTTGGGTCTGGTTTCATTTACCGTGCCACAAAGCAGCCTCTATTAAACCAGGGTTAATAGTCCAATGGGAATTGCCAGGGCACACATCAGATCCATTAGAAATCTGTTAAGTCCGAGTCATTCAGGGTGCTGCTCTTTGGTCACCCTGACCTGCTGCACTGGTCATGAAATATAGGGCACAAAAGGTTCAGGGACAGACAGCAGCCAGCCTAGGAAGCCCTGGGGAAAACCGGACACTTTTGTTCCAAAGTCACTGCATTGACAACCACCACCAAGGCTCAATGCAACAAGGTGGTCTCATTCAAAGTGTCGGCCTGTCCGATCATTCCATTTCTCTCAAGTCTTAAGTGAAGTCAAAGATGGGTCCCTGGCTGGAAGTAAAGAATCTTGGACTCTGTTTTAGACTGCTACTAATTCATCAGGTTTGATCCCAAGCAAATCATGGTCCCTCTTTGATGGTTCAGCTTCCTCTACTATTAAAATAACCAGACCAAATCTTAAGGATCAGTCTCTGCTACCGGCTTTACCCATCTCAAGAGCACCAATGACTCGCCTTTGGTAGAGAACTGGTGGAGTCCTCCTTTCTCCTGCATAGCTAGGAAAGTCTTTAATGAATCCTAAAACCTCAAGAAAGAAGTAGTTCCAGCCCACATACTCAAGGATGGATACAAAGAGCAGGTACAAAGAAAACTGAGCTGAGACACCCCCACCATGTAGAAACTAGACCCACAGAGTTGCTCTTAGCCTGCACTGAAGTTGGGTGTAAGTATAGCTTCTGGTTACTTAAAGCTATTTCAAAATCAGATTCCAATACAGACATGTTCACAAGTTTCTTTTCTTGCACACACAGGGTGAGCTTTGTAAGCCAAAGTTCAAAGAAAAACCAAAAACACTGTTAGTGTACGTCAAAAACAACGCTTCTGAGAAATAAGAGTGAGAATGGAACAGAAAAGGCAAGACACTCGGCCTCTTTGGGCAACGTTCTCCCCCACCCTCTTTTCCCTCCCCCCTGAGTAACATTCTTAACTCATCTGTTTACTAGACAAACGAGGGGGTTTCACAGAGTTGGGGACAAATTCTTTTTACTCCATTTCTTCCATGGACTTTTTGAAGCCCCCATAAATAAAGCGCAAAACTAATTAGGGGGTCGCTTTGGGGGTGAGAGAAGGGGGAGAACAATGGATTGAAAGAGAGGACACTGGGAGAGTGAGCAGGTGCATCTAAGCCAGGCCGACATCACCAACTGGGCTCTGCTTGTGGCAGCTGCCCCTGGTTTAAAAAGGTTCTGGGTCTCTATGAAGTAGTAAGTCTATTTCCTAAAAGAGGAGGGGGGGTGGGCTGTGCGGGAGGAAATCAAAAATGGTATCACAAGGATTAAAATAAAAATACCTAAGAAATTAGCAGGAGCTGATACGATGCTTAAAAGATTCAGAGGAAAGTGGGCCATAGCCAAAGGCCTACGTCCTAGCCACCCAGGATTCTGAACCCCAGCCCAGCTTTCAACCAGAGTTAATTAGTCCAAGCATTCAACTGGCCAACATGATTGAGAAAGGCCAAAGGGGACAGGGAAATGGGCCTCTGGGGTTCCAGAAAGGAGGAAGAAGCAACGTAGACAAGTGTGAAGTCCGTTCAGAGGAGGCACACCCAAAGGTAGAAATCTTCAGGTCTGGACAGTGAAAACATTTTCGTGCTCAAGTTCAGGGACACGTGAGGCTTTGGGAGGGAAAGGGCTGCTGTAGGGCCACAGTGCCACCTGTCTCCGCTCTGCACGGGGAAGGTGCTCCAGGTTACAGTATGTGCTAGTGGTGTGGGGGACTGTAAGCCTTCCAAGCAGGTTCTAGAAGATAGCTCTCGGGGTACTAACTAGATCATGGTCAAATCAGACTTCTGCCCTTTGACACCATGTTCATTTTGATGCTCATATGATGATTTTTTTATTACTCGACCATAACATCATCTCATAAAGTTCATCAGCAGTGCTGAAACTAAGAGGAAAATGGGGGGGGGGGGGTTTCCAAAGAGCCCCCTCAAAGCTAGACCTCGCCACTCAACAACAACAGATTCCAAGCAAACAGTCCAACCGAGCCCCGAGAGGAGAACGAGCCAGCATGACCAGGCAGAGGCCGACCGGTGAGCAGGTTCTCTCACTGACAACAGGTGGGCCTGTCACTCACCTATCTCCCTTTTTCTTTCATTGGTCGTGCAGTCATGGAAGAACTCTGTCATCAGACTTTCCAGTGCCCTCAGGGAGGCTTCTTCAGATGCCTAACAAAGAAAATTGGAGAAGAAAAAAAAATCAAGAAATTGACCCTAAATCACTGTCAGTTCCTTCCAGGTTGCACTCAATAGCATCGCCATCTACTTCTGGAATCATCGTAGTTTCACATTCTTCAAATACACAGTATAAGCCAAAAACTGATGTGAAGTTCCCAGATGGCTTAAAACCCAGTTTCACTATTCTCCTATGCTAGCGTGCATATGCAGTTGGCTTTAAGCAAATGAAACCATTTTTAAACCAAACCGGCGTACCATTGAGTTGATGTTGACCCGTGGCAGCCCAGACGGCAGAGTAGAACTGGCCTTGTGAGCGTCAAGACGCTACCTCCTTACAGTAGTGGAAAAACCCATATCCCTCCGCGCGGCAAGCGGTTTGAGTGACCAGTGCAACAGCAGTCAGGGCTCCAGTTAGTTACACGAATGAAGGGGAGCCAATCAAGTTGTGATTCTGAAAACACGTGGAAGGCAAATTAAGGGTCCCTGGCCCTGATTGAAGGAGCCCTATGGCCTAGCTAGTTAAGCACTGGGATCTGTTAGCCACGGATCTGAGCTTCAAGCCCACCCGCTGCTCCGTGCGAGAGAGAAGCAGCGTCACAGCCTCAGAAACGCTACGGAATGGTCCCTCCCACTCTGTCCTCGTGAGCTGCTCCGAACTGGAAGCAACTAAAGGACAGAGGGGGTTGTAGCCCTCCCTGAAGAAGCACAACAAAGAGACTCGTGTCTACCCATATGAGACCTGAGTCATGCTTTGATCCTGAGGAGCTAGCAAACTGTTAGGTGGGTTCTTGGGAGGTTTGGGTAGTGACGCAAGCATCTGGTCAAGTCTCCATCTCAAAGGGCAACAACGGAGAGAGGAGGGGTTCAAAGTCAGAACACAGAAACCACAAACCCATGGGAAAAGAGTCAGAATTCCCGCAGGACTGAGCGAGGGGAGGGGCATAAGGCCCCCAATACTCAGACTCCCTCTTCATGTGGAATCTCCAACCCCACTTTCTCCCACTGAAATGGGCCCATGTCAGTTGCAGCACTGAGCCCGAGACGGCACTTCACAAAACCCGCCTGAAAAGGGCACGCCCACCCCACCCCACCCGGGCCATTTCTGGACCCTCTGACAATCTCCCAGGATCATCAGGTCTGACGCTTGATCATTCTCTGAGCTCCTTTCTTCCCACCCTTCCCTCCATTCTGCCCAGACAGAGGTCTGACTATTTTTTAACCCACAAACAAATGTGTTATGCTTCAAATTATAACATACTGGAGACCTAAACCATGGCCATTTCTTTCGGCTGGGACCAAGGAACTGAAACGTCTTTGCCGGCTCTGTGGCTATACCAGCACTTCTTGGGTGGAAACTAACGATGAAGCTTGAGTCTGGCTGGCACAAATCTATCCTACATCAACTGGGACACGCAAGAAGGCTGCACACACAGCACAGTGCCGGGCACAGGAGAGCTGGTAGGGGTGTCATACTTTCACCACAGGAAGAGACTGTGCAGGTACGAATGAGCTTTGGTAGGTTGACGGCTGAGTGAATTGACGTTTCTCACTTGAAGTTTTTATGTTTGGTAAATATTGGCCCTCTAGTCTTCATCCCACCCACTCGCCGCCCCAAAGGAGAAATTGAGGCTTCCCTGCTCCCACAGCCTTTGTCTTGGAAACCCGACAGGGCTGCTGTGAGTTGGAATCAACTCAATGACAGTAGATATTCCACTTCCATACTGATCAGTCTAAGTGAAAAATAGCCTTGAATTGTAAGCCAGGCTGTTTTACTTTTAAAGTCACACATTTTTCAAATGCAGAAATAAATTGAACATCGGGCTAAATTCGGATGGCAGCTGTCTTTTTAACCTCTTTCATCAAAACAACTTTACTGTTCTGACTTTAAATAAATGTTATAAATTTAAATTCCTTATTGTGTAAGTAAAATACAGCAGTTGTCTGCTTTATAAATTAAACACTGTGTACCATTTTATTTGAATAAAGAATGTGCTTTTTTCTGGTTTGTTTTTAAAACATCTTGAGAGCTCTTACAGCTCTTGTAATGCTGCATACATCAATTATATACATTTATACATATGTTGCCATCGATGTCTAGACATTCCATTTCTGTTGACCCCTTGGTGTCAGCTCCTCTCCACTCCACCCCATCCCACCCCTCATGTTTTCTGGGGGTTTTTTGTTGTGTTTAAGTTCATAGAAAGATTGAGCTCCCACTTCCCACCAGAAGGCAGTGATGCCCTCCAAAAAAAAGAAATACTGAGAAGAATAATTGTACATAGTAAAGAAACACTAGCAACAGAAATATTGAGCGTCCCCCCATCCCACCCCAAAGGATCAAACAGAAACGTGGGTGAAGGGAGACAGCGAATGGTGTAAGATAGGAAAAAAATACTAATAATACATAATTTATCAAGCGTCCACAGAGGGGTAGGGAGCTGATACCATGGGCTCATGTACAAAAATGTTCTTGAAAATGATGGCAACATATGTCCATGTGTGCTTTATACAATTGTTGTATAGGTTATTACGAGAGTCCCCAATAATTTCTTTTTAAAGAGAGAAATACTGAGTTAAAATCAGCTACCCATGCCAGAATGGATTCCTGAAAACTGGGAAAGCAGCTTCCACTCACGCCTGCTTCACGACTCAGTTTTTGAGGCAGGTCTTCTCGTCTGTCCTGGGAAAACCCGAGCCCGTCCTGCTGTCACCCTAGCAACCTAGGTGTGAGCCTCTCAACCAGCAGGTTTAGTGCACACTGCTGGAAAGCAGTCCTCACACTGTGGTGCCCATGCATGGCCACTAAGCACAAGGCCGGCGGTTCTAAACCACCAGCCAACAAGGCTGGAGCCCCACGAAGCTGTCTGCTTCCGTAAAGAGTGACAGTCTCGGGAACTCACAGGGAAGTCCCACCTGCTCCTCTAGGTCACAATGCCCAATGGCAAAGAGTTTGGTTGTTTCACAACCACGGACGTTTCTAGCAGAGAAGAATCACCTGAGAAACTCAACGCCACAGCCCAACCGCCAGCTGTTTGTTTCCCAGTAAGAAGAGCACCATGTGTGGGGCTTGTTTCTATCATAGAGATGTGAACACCTGCCTCACGTGCTCCTATGAGGATCAACTGAGGCGATTACGTAACGGTGCCATGGAACCTGTAACGAATTACATGACCTCTGTTATTGGCACCAGTATTACCATCTGGTCTTAGAAGAGATGTAAAGCAAAACGAGAGAAACGGTCAGGCCTGCTTTGGGACTTAAGGCCTGTGTCCTCAGCCTTAAGGGCTTTATCCCAACCAGCTCTAATGGGACTTTTCCAACGGGAGGTCACACGGAAACTATGGAGACTTACAGTGGAAGAAACAAGTCTGAAGATGTGCCAAGGTCAGAGAAAGAAGGCTGTGTTCAAGAACTGCACATGGTTGGGGATTACCACTATTTGGAAAGACAGTTGCTGGTAAGTGGTAGGTTAAGAAATTGAATTAATGTAAAGTAGGAAGTGACTGGGATGACTGGAGGGGAACATAAAAACTAAGTGTCATGGTGAAAGACGGCTTCAATTGTATTCTAAAGCCCTAGAGCTTGAAGAACGAAAGAGAAGATTAATTTAATATTCAACTTGACACCTTTACACCTTCCACTCCCACCCCCACCCACCCCCCGAAAGACTCCACTTGTATTAAAGGTAAAACCATAAAGCTCTTCGAAGGTAATACAGGAGAGTATGTTCGTTACTTTGGGGGTAGAAAAATCATAAGCAGGACCAAAGAAGCACTAACCAAAAAACGAACTGACCATAATGCTCATCAGACAGCACACAAGTAGTCTAAGAGGAAGCAACAAAATGGAAGAAGAGGTCTGCAATAACACCACCCACTTCTATACTACTCCAATAACAGCGAAAAGCCCTCCACCCAGTAAGGCGCCCTGGTGAGCAGGTTGAACTCATCTGCTGCTGGGGGCGGGGGGAGAGGGTGGGAAGAAGTGACGTTCCTGCTCCCATAAAGACAGTTCTGCTCTAATAGACAGGGTTGTTTTGAATTGGAATCAACTCAATGGCAGTGAGTTGTCCCACAAATGGCTTTTAAAGGAAAAAAAAAAGACAAGTAATTTTTTCCACAGGCAAATACTTAAAAAAAAAAAAAGTATTCTGTTTTTTGTTTTTATTTGGGGAGGGGGGGGGCGCGCCGCATCGCTGCTCTCCAGTGGTGGGAGTAGGAGGCCCAGCCCCACTGCTGGAATTGAACCTCCGTCCCAGTGGGCCGCAGTCCCGCGCACAACCACTACGCCACCGGGGCTCAGCCCAAAAAAAGTATTCTGAAAGCATATATAACACCCCCCCACCCCCACCCCACCCCCGGGGGAGGAAAGCATAAACAAACTTAAAACTTCATTAAGTTATCAAGGAAATGCAAATTAAAAGCAAGATTGTCATTACCAGAAAGACTAAAACTTAAGACTGACAAGAACGTGAGACTGTTGCACAGCTAGAACCCACGTGGACTGCCAAAAGCTAATACCGTAAACACTGCTCAACAAGCAAAGCTTTTCAGCACATCTTATGCCATTTTTGTGGTAAAAAAGGTGCCACAACTGATATTCAGGGCGGCTTATACTTGAGTATATATGGTAATTCCAATTGCCACTTTTGGAAAATGTTGGTAGCTGAATATACCTGTGACTATGAATCCTACCTAGATGTTCTAGCAAGGAAGGGATTTAAGTCTGCGGAAGCTCAGACTATCTACTCTTCAAGATTTAGTCTTGGAAATTTTATTTAGGGTTGGTTTAAATCAGAATTGACTAGATGGCAGTGAATTTGATGTGTGTGTATGTGTGTGTAAAATGGAAATTTGTACATGTATACCAAAGGAAATGAATGCATAGGCAATGCATAGTGCCATTATTCATAATAGCCCCCCAAAATGGATAGAAGTCAAATGTCTATCACAAATGGAGTAATAGTGGTTTATTCATAAAACACAGTACTATAAAGTAAAGAATGAGTATTGTTACATGTAACAACATAGACAAATCTCACAATGTTGACTAAAGAAACTAAACCATAACCATTTCATATCACCCTTAAAAAGAAAACAAATTTTGGCTGAGCCCCGGTGGTGTGGTGGTTGTGCGCAGGACTGCGGCCCACTGGGATGGAAGCTCGATTCCAGTTCCACAGCAGCAAAGGTTGGGCCTCCTACTCCCACCACCTGAGGGCAGTGATGCCAAGAAAAGAAAGAAAAGAAAAGAAAAGAAAGAAAGAAAGAGAGAGAGAGAGAGAGAGAGAGAAAGAAAGAAAGAAAGAAAGAAAGAAAGAAAGAAAGAAAGAAAGAAAGAAAGAAAGAAAACAAATTTATGGTATTATAATCAGAATAATAGTGATATTTCAAAGGAGATATTTGGGGGCACTGCTAATATTCCACATCTTGATTTAGGTATTACAAAAGAATAACAGTTTTACTTTATGATTTGTGTGGTTTTTCTGTAAGAATATTTACATTTCAACTTAAAAAACAATGTTATATATATATGTGTGTATATATATATATATATTTACAGTCAAGTGGTATTTTGAGCTAGGAGCAGCTTAGAGGCCCATCGCAAGCCCTCAGAGGACAGCCTAAGGAAGCATGCTGTTCCCACATTACTAGGAGACTATAACCTATTTGTCTTCAGAGTTGCCAGGGTGGCAACACAGGGTATTACAAATTCCCATATGCCCATATTTCTCCAGAGAGTTACTTGGCTTACCTGAATAGCAAATGGCCTATTAACTTAAAATGAAAATCCTTGGGCAGAATGATGGTATAAGCTTGGCTCAAATATATACTCTTGAGGAGTTATGTATTATATTAGAGCTTCAATTCTGAGCACTATATAAATGCCAACAATTTACAGTCAGAGTCCTAAATCCATTTCAGGTCTCCACATAGCAGCTACTGTGGCTTTCCTTGCCGGCTCAGGGAGAGGCAACCTTGCTCTCCAGAACCAGCTGTGCCCCTCATAGAATTAAAGTCCAATGGGTCTAAGTCAGTCATATGGCCAACCAAGGAGGGCAGAGGGCCCTGAACCAATTTTATAAGATCTTCCAATCTGCCTTTCCTAGTCATGGTCCCTTTCCCAACTCTGTAATCCCACCTGCAGCTGTGAGGACTTGATCTGCAACCAATCGTGACTCTGTATGTTTCTTTTGTGTTTCATGCCCTGCATTAACAGCTCTCAAACTCTCATGGCCCTGGAGACCGTGCCAACTCATAACCACCCAATGGGACAGGGCAGCACTGCCCCTGTGGGTTTCCAAGACTGTAGCTCTGCAAAGGCGTAAAAAGCCTCATCTTTCTCCCACAGAAGAGCATGTAGTTTCAAACTGCTGGCCTCGGAGTGAGGAGCCCAACTTGTAACCCACTCCTCTTATGCAATTTGGACATCATGATGGCCTCAGGCTGATGGTCTCCCTCATCCAGAAGACTGTGTCTTGTTCTTATTCTGTTAAAGACTTAATTGATGGGTCTCTGAAAATCATATTTAAACTTGGAGGTCTCTTGTGTAGTTGGAAGGATTCCAAATTCGTCTTTCCTGGTAGCATCTCCAGAGATCAAGGATTGGTGCAGAAGAAAGTGGTATTTTGGGGTTGTTGTTGTTTTTTTTTTTTTTGGGGGGGGGGGGGGGCATCACTGCCTCTGGAAAAGTGGTATTTTTGTCCCACCACGTTCCAGGGACTCAGGAGAACCCAGTGAGGTATGTGCTTTTAGATCTATGAATCCATGTTCTGGAGCTTTTCAAGACGTAATATGAGCTGAGCCCCGGTGGCGTAGTGGCTGTGTTCGGGACTGTGGCCCACAGGGTTGGTGGTTCAAATCCAGCAGCAGCTCTCCAAGAGCCAGGCTGGGTTCCCTACTCCCACCAGGGCAATGATGTGAAGAAGAAAAAAAAAATCCTTGACAACTTCAAAACATAATATTAAGTCTTATTAAGTATTGTTTTCTTGTCTTGTTAAGAGACTTTTTTCCCTTTCACCTGCTTTCTTGCGGAGAACTTGTTTCAGGTATTGGTTATGGATGTCTGGTGCTTGTGGAAATAGACAAAAATAGTGCTCATTTCAGCACTGAATGGGGTAATTCTATTTTCAATGACAACTGAGTTACTTTGTTTATGTGCATGCAGGTGAGAAACGCTATCCAAAAACCCCAACTAAACTCACTGCTGTTGAGTCTGATTCACGGCTCCTCAGTAGGACAGGGTATCACAGGAACTGTGACTTCTTACAGGGACAGAAAGCCTCATCTCTCTCCCAAGGAGAGGCGGATGGCTCCCACCTACTGGGGGTTCAGCTGGCAGCCCAACATATAAAAAGGGCTTCTCCAGGGATGCGACGGGGAATCGAATTCTTTTGACCTAAATCCTAAACACCGAACCACCACTTCACTGCAAGTGTTGCCATCGGTCTTTGTGTGCACGTTTGGGGTGGAATCACCAGATCTTAAAGGAAATGCACAAGGAAGTTTCAAGATCTTTTAGGTAACTTACTGTTGGTGAATTGTAATAAGTATTTGTCATAATTTGAAGCTCATTTGCACTTTCAGAGAAAAGTTGAATACTGTCTGATAAATCATGTGTCTTTTTCTCATTTAAAAATTATGAGAATCGGGCTGAGCCCCAGTGGCGTAGTGGTTGTGCGCGGGACTGTGGCCCACTGGGATGGAGGTTCAATTCCGGCTCCCAGGAGCAAAGGTTGGGCCTCCTACTCCCACCACCTGAGGGCAGTGATGCCTAAAAAAAAAAAACATTATGAGAATCAAAACCTACATGTAAAATGCAGAGCTATACTGTGTCTGACCAGAGCACAGGAAAGCAAACGAAGGGGGAGGAAGAGAGAGTGGAGGGCAGCCTGGCCCACCAACCCTTGAGGACGATATCCCCGCTCAGAACAGCCAATGCACAGAAAACCATACACATGACCAACCCCACTGAAACAGGATGTCCCTCACTGACCCAAAGCCCTACGGGAAACACAACTGGAGACACGGTCGGTATTGCACACCGAGGCAAGACACTAAGAACATGCAGCAGAGCAGCAGGATGAGAAGAGTATGGAGGTCCCAAGGGAGTAGCAAGGATAGATTGTGGGACCACGGTGTGGCGCCCCATCGAGCTCCACCAAAGGACACTCCTAGAGATCAACAAACCTTGAACTACTTACAGATTCTTCTTTTTTATTATTTTATTTTTTTACTTATATATTTTTTCTGGACATTGGTTGGGGTTTTTTTGTTGCCGTTTTATTTTGTAGCTTCTTCTTGCTATGTCGTGGGGATTTTTTGTGCACATTATTATCTCTGCAGGTCTACTTGGGTAAGATAGGCTGAACAGTCTGGAGGAGAAAACAAGGGGACTGATGGTTCTGTGGGTACATGAGAAAAAGGGAGGGGGGGAGAAGGGGAGGTGGGGAGAAATGAGGTGTTGACCAACCTAGGGACAAGGGAACAGTAAGTGAGCCAAAATCAGAGACAAGGAGGCTATAAGAGGCCTGGTAGGGATTGATTAAGGGCAATGTAACTGAAAGGAATTACTGAAACCCAAATAAAGGCTGAGCATGAAAGTTGAACAAGAGTAAAGTAAAAGAAAATAGTGGAAACAAATAGGAGGCAATGGGCATTTATAAAGGTCTAAATACTGGCATGTACATGGGTAAGTATATTTATAGATGATTATGGGAAAATAGATCTACATGCATAAATTTATAGGGTTAGTATTAAGGCAGCAGGTGGACATTGGGCCTCTATTCAAGTACTTCCTCAGTGCAAGAACACATAGTTCTATTAAATTTGCATTCCATGATGCTCACCTTTCCTAAACGATCACTGAAGACAAATGCATGCATAAGCAAACACGGTGAAGAAAGCTGATGATGCCTGGCTATCAAAAGATACAGCGTCTGGGGTCTTAAAGGCTTGAAGGTAAACAAACAACCATCTAACTCAGAAACAACAAAGTCCACATGGAAGAAGCACACCAACCAGTGTGACCACGAGGGGTTGAAGGTATCAGGCATCAAAGTACAAAAAATCAAATTATCGTGTGCCCACAATCCTGAGATGATTCCTGAAGACAAATGTAAGCATAAGTAAGTGTGGTGAAGAAAGCTGACGGTGTCTGGCTATCAAAAGATATAGGGGGCTGAACCCCAGTGGCGTAGTGGTTGTGCGCAGGACTGCGGCCCACTGGGATGGAGGTTCAATTCCAGCAGCGGCTCCACAGGAGCAAAGGCTGGGTCTCCTACTCCCACCACCATGGGGCAGTGATGCCCAAACAAACAAACACAAAAAAGATATAGCAGAAGGTAAACAAGCGACCATCTAGTTCACAAAAAACAAAGCCCACCTGGAAGAAGCAACAAACCTGTGTGACCACGGGGTGTCAAAGGGATCAGATATCAGGCATCGAAGAACTACAAATCATATTATTGTAAATGAGGGGGGAATACAGATTGGGGACCCAAACGCCATCTGTAGGTTATGGGACATCCCCTTACAGAGAAGACGAACCAGTCAGGGTGCAGTGTAGCAATGATGAAACATACAATTTTCCTCTAGTTCTTCAAGGCTTCCCACCTCCCCCCCACTATCATTCCAGACCAGAGGATGTACACTGGTACAGATAAGAACCGGAACATAGGGAATCCAGGACAGATGATCCCTTTAGGACCAGTGGTGGGAGTGGCGATACCGGGAGGATGCAGTGTAGGTCGGGTAAAAAGGGGGAATCGATTACAAGGATCTACATATAATCTCCTCCCTGGGGTATGGACATTAGGGAAGTGGGAGATGGGAGACATTGGGCAGTGTGAGACATGCAAAATAATAATAATTCATAAAATTGGGCTGAGCCCCGGTGGCGTAGTGGTTGTGCGCGGGACTGCGGCCCACTGGGATGGAGGTTCAATTCCAGCAGTGGGGCTGGGCCTCCTACTCCCACCACCGGAGAGCAGTGATGCCCCCCCCCCAAAAAAAATAATAACTCATAAAATTATCAAGGGTTCATGGGGGAGGGGGAGCAATGAGGAAGGGGAAAATGAGAAGCTGACATTAAGGGCTTAAGTAGAAAGCAAATGTTTTGAGACTGATAAGGGCAACAAATGTACAAATGTGCTTGACATACAATAGATGGATGCATGGATTGTGACAAGAGTTGTATGGACCCCCAATAAAATGATTTAAAAAAGCAACAGAAAAATGCAGAGCTCTAAAGGTAATCTATGAAACGTTAAGGACCAATTTAAGGCCCTAGTGGAGGGCATAGACTCCACCATCAAATATAGCAAAGAAAAGACACACAGATCACTGGGAGCTACTAAAAATAAAAAACAAAACATTAAGTGCATCAAGAGAAGAAAAAGAGAACCCAGAAAGTGGGGAAATGTTTTAGACAAGGGTTCAATGGCTAAAGAACTACCTCTGAAGTCTATAGAAAACTGCACTACTTCAATAAGAAAATGACAAACCACCACACTAAAACGTGGGCAGAGGACAGAAAATTCACCAAAGATGGCATTCAAATGGCATTCAAACAAGCATATGGAGAAATGCTCGAGATGACTGGTCATCTGGGAGATGCACATCCAATGCGCCTTAACATTGTCAGGCAAGAGCAGCAACAGTAAAGCACAAATGCGGAAGAGGTTGCAGAAAGACTGAAACCCTTATACACGGCTACTATAATGTATCCCACTGTAAATATGCACAACCACTGTGGAAATATGGTGCTAGCCCAAAGAGAAATCCCATACAATACAGCAATTCCCTGTTGAGTGTGTATTGTTAAGAAATGAGTCAAAATCCAGGTAAAGAATGAGTAAGAGAGGCTGAGACCCAGTGGCACAGTGGTTGAGTGCAGGACTGCGGCCCACTGGGTTGGCGGTTCAAATCCGGCAGCAGCTCTCCAGGAACAAGGCTGGGCCTCCCACTCCCACCAGGGCAGTGATACCAAAAAAAGAAAAACAAAGAATGAGTAAGAAACTGGTATGTACCAACAATGGAATAGTAAGCATCGCTAAAAATCAAGGATGAAACCATGAAACACCTGACATGAATGTGTTAGGCAGCAAAATAGTGGCGTTGTTCCTCTCCATGCCAAGGGGGACCCTGCTTGGTTTGAAGCCGATAGAGCAGCGGTTCTCAATCTGTGGGTTGCGACCCCTTTGGGGGTCAAACAACTCTTTCACAGGGGTCGCTTAAGACAATTGGAAAACACATTATTTCCAAATGGTCTTAGGGGCTGAGCCCTGGTGGCATAGTGGTTGTGCGCGGGACTGCGACCCACTGGGTTGGAGGTTCAAAGCCAGCAGCAAGGCTGGGCCTCCTACTCCCACCACCAGAGGACAGTGATGCCCCCCAAACAAAAAAACAAGAAACAAAAATAAATAAATAAAAATAAACCAAATGGTCTTAGGAACCAAGACCCAAGACAACGCTCCTCTATCCATCTCCTGGTGGATCTGCCCACATGCAGATACGCCCACCTTCAAGTACCCAGCATGAGGACTACTACCCATGCTACACCACGCTTTAAGACATTTCATTTATTTGTAATTGAAATTAGTATTTCACAATCTATAATTATATACTGTTTTGTGATTCATCACTCTTTATTTACATTCAGTTTGTAACAATGAAAACACATCCTGCCTATCAGATATTTACATAATGACTCATAACAGTAGCAAAATTAATTATGAAGTAGCAACAAAAACCATTGTAAGGTAGGGGTCACTACAACATGAGGAACTGTATTCAAGGGTCACAGCATTAAGAAGGTTGAGAACCACTGCTTTAGAGGCTGCCAGGTCAAAGAGAACAAAGAAGGGGAAATCGAACAACAGGGTCTAAGACAGGTTCTAACAGGTGATAACAGGTGATAACGAAAGACAGAGAAAACCAGTAGTTTAAAATGTTGAATACAGGGCTGAGCCCCGGTGGTGTAAGTGGTTGAGTGCGGGACTGTGGCCCGCAGGTTTGGCGGTTCAAATCCAGCTCCAGCGGCAGCTCTCAGGAGCAGCACTGGGTAGCGCCCACGACCACCAGAGGCAGTGATGCCCAAAAAACAAAATAAACAATAAAATGTTGAATACAAACTTGATGACCTGAAATGTATGCCCTCACCTAATTTGCAATTCAAAATGGAAAATACATATGACAAGGGAAAGAAAGAGTGGCCTGCAACCTGGCCCACCAAGCCCCAAGAACAACATTCCTGCTCCGAGCAGCCAAAGCAGAGGACGGGAGGGCTGGCCCCACCATGAGACACTCCGTCCCTTCACTGATCCATAGCAGTACAGGAGACAGCATTGGAAACACAGTGCAGGAACTGTGCCTGGTCTGATCACTGTGCCCCACCACCACGCACCCACTGGGTGGAGCACAACAGAGCAGCAAAGCAAGAAGTCCGAGGTATTCTGAAAATAGAATTCGGCCTCCAGGGGCAGGCCTTGGCACCTTATCAGACTCAATGGGCATTCACTAATGTCAGCAAACAGACCTGGAGCTATTGAAAGGCCTATCTTCTCCCCCCACCCCATGTCTATCTATATAAGATAGACAGGAGAAACAATCCCAAGGAGATGGTTAGTGGGGACATGGGAGGCAAGGAAGGGCGGGATCAACAAACCCAGGGACAAGGGAACAAGTTATCTAAAATCAATGGAGGGCGTAGAATGCCTCGTGGGGGTTGACTGAGTGCAAGTAGTGAGTGCAATGTAGTGGAGAGGAATTACTGAGAGCCAAATGATGGTTGGACTTGATAGTGGGAGAGGAAAGCAAAAGGAAATAAGGGAAAGAACTAGGAGACAAAAAACATTTAGCGAGGTATATAGGCATACATTTGTAAATATATTTATACATAATAAAGGGATAAAGGTCTATGTACAGATATTTATATGCTAATTACTAAGGTAGCAATGTACATTGGGCCTCTATTCAAACTTCCTCAATGCAAGAACACTTTTTTAATAACCTGGCATTCTGTGATGCTCACCTTCCCCACATGAGCCGAAGACAAAATGAGTGCATAAACAAAATGTGGCAAAGAAAGTTGATGGCACCCAGCTATTATAAAGCTATAGCTAAAGCATTATAAAGGCTTGAAGATCAACAAGTGGCCACCTAGCAGGGAACCAACAAAGCGACCATGAAAGAAGCACACCAGCCTGCGTGATCACAAGGTGTTGACAGGATCAGGTATCAGACATCAAAAGACCCAAAACAATCGTGTCCATGCAAACAAGGAGGGTTAGGGTAGAAACCCAAAGCCCATCTAGACAACTGGACATCCCCTTACAGAAAGGGCACAAGGAAAAGACCGGTCAGCCAGGGTGCAGTTGAGCACCAAAGAAACACATAATATCCCCCGAGTTCTTTAATGCTTCGCCTGCCCCCCTCACCCAATATCATGAGATCCCAGCTCTACTTTACAAATCGGCTAGACCAGAGCATGTACAATGGTACACATAAGAGCTCTTGATATACAAAATCCAGGACATATTAGTCCCCCAGGAACAATAAATGGGGGGAAAGTAGAGGAAGAGGGAGAAAAAAGGTGAACTGAGGACAGTGATTGACGTATAACTACCACCACCCACCTCCCAGGGAGATGAGCAGCAGCAACCTGGGTGAAGGGAGACAGCAGATGGGTGACGGGTGTAAGATATGAAAATGATAATAATCTATATTTTATCAAAGATCCACGAGGGGGGGAGGGTGGTGTGGGAAGGGAAAAAAGAGGAGCTGATACCAAGGTCTCAAGCAGAAAGAAAATGTGTTGAAAATGATGATGGCAACATATGTACAAATGTGCGTGATTCAATTGATGGATGGAGTGTGGTGAGAGCTGTAAAGAACCAATAAAAATTTTTTAATGGAAAATAACTAAGATTATGAGAGATAAAAACAGGGAATTGGATTCATCGAGCCCGTTTTGAAAAACGGGTGCTCAGGCTTTCTTTCTCAGGACATTAGATTCTGGACTATTTGAAACTCTAGGAAAGTCCCAAAAGATTTTAATATAATAGATGATAATTTGGGTTATTTTAAGAGTAACTTGGGCCACAGCCTTCTTTTTAAACCTAGCTGCCTACCTAGGAGCTTGATTCAGATGTGTAGTGATTTGATGTGAAGGCGCTAAGAATCATGACTGGAGAAGCAAATAAAGTCCCAGCTATGGTTCTGCAAAGTGCAACAGCAGCAAGCTTTCCTGCTAAGTCACCGTGTCTTCGATGATGAGTGTCTGTGTCCAACACGTAGTGTTTGAGTACAAAAGATACCCTCCTCCCAGTAGCTTAAGGAGAACACTGATTACATCTTAGAGAGGAGAAAGACACCCTCAGGAGATGGGAAGTTATTAGCGTGAGGCTATGATGGCAGCTGACACTTGGCTGAGCTACAGAGCTTTGAAAAGGTCATGGGAGGGCAAAGAAAACTATCGCAAAAACCTAACTGTTGGCACATAACTACATTAGTTACAGATGGGACAACAGACCTGGGGACAGAACCTCGAGTGGGACACCTGTACATGAGGTTAAGGTTGAAGAGCTTACAAAATTGGTACAAGGCCTTCCACCTAAGGCAGTCAGAGCATGTCTGCTAGGGCAAAATCCATGCCACTACACAACCCAAGTCCTGTCCAAGAAGGGCAGACCCAGGCAAGCCCCTACAGGAGACTGCTCCTGCCAGGTGAGGCTGGCCAAGCGGGGAGGTGGTCACCTTTCCAATGCACTCTACCTGTTCTTATCCCTAGTTAAAGGTCAGAGAGATCTGATGGAGGTTTAATCCACACGGGGGCTCTGGAAAGTGGTTTGGGGGATTGTCATTGCCATTCAGCCTTCTTAAAACAGGGTACTTAGAATTTAAACTCTACCTAACAAACAGTCAGAGGTCTTCAAGCATGCAGCTGCTACCGGTCCTGCTGCATGGGTGTAGACAGGAGTCTCAGGTTACATAGTATTCTCTTTGAAACCTTCAGTACTTTAGTCTTGTGGATTATTTCAGACCTCTGGTCTAATGTTGCTAATATTTCTGTTGCCTCTGGCTTTTATAGAAGTTGGGGTAGCCCACACAAATCATTGCCCCTGGCTATCAGGTGTCAGCTTAAACCCCGAGGGAAGGAGTGGAACAAGTGCCTAAAAGCCTTTGCAAAACCAGTGAGTCCAGTTTACGCTAAGCCTCGTGTTTTTGTTGTTGTAGCTGTTTTGTTTTTTGAAGAATTCATATTGTTTCAAACAATAGACTCAAAAAACAAAAAAACAGCAACAAAAAGGAAAATTAGGTTTTAGGTCCAATCAGTAATCCTTTTATTTGGACCCCAAGACAAAGTTCCGATACTCTTGTCTAATGGCTTTAATCACACTGTCACTCCTTTATTACGAGGGAGGGAGGGATGGAACCAAATGGTTCCTCCAAGGTGGCTTTGCCCTGCAGGTACCCTAATCTGACATTAGGAAGGAAGAATATAAACCGAGTAATTTCCATGGTAACTCACGATCAGAGGAAAGGAAGACGTGTGATGTCTGTCTCCAAGAAAGTAAGTCACAACTTTTAATGGGTGAACTACAGGAGGGGGGTTAGCTTTGGGGGGGGGGGGGGGGGAAGCAGGAATCCAACATATTTTAAATACCGTAGACCCCTAAAGGGAGAGGGTGCCCTGTATTATCTGGCTAATCGTGTATTTTTAAATAAATCTCTTCAGCCTCTGGAGAAAAAGGCCTGAAAAGCCTCCAGGGACCCGCATGGCCCAGAACAGAACGGTCACTCTGACACTGGAACTGACTCGATGGCGCCTGGCAGGGCCACGTGGACTTCAGAGTCTGGTCGCCTGCTGGACTGCTAGACACAAAGTTGGCCGTTCGCCCTCCCAGCGGCTCCCCGGGAGAAAGCCACAGCTGTAGCTACCCTATAGCTTCTCCCTGATGGCAACGGGCTTGGCAAAGTGTCTACCCTCTTTCACCGCTCAGAGGGATGTGACTCCCTCAGGCCTGCTGATTTCACCCCAAAACATTACATCCTGGAGAAGAAATGAGCCTTCGATTGGAACCCCACTAGAATAACTTTAATTGAGCACAGCTGTCACATATTTAAGAAACAAATACTTTGGGGTCACTGGACTTTGTCCCCATCTCTGTTGCTTCTGCAGTTGCCTGAAATAGGCCGATTGGGATTTATTACAGATTTGCTATTGATTTTCATTTTCTTTGTATCTGTGTTACATGCTTTACGTGTCAAGCACTAATAGCTTTGCCTTAATGAATGTATTGCTTTGTGTCTAAACCCTCATTATTTTTAAAAGTTTTGTTCTATCATTTGTTTTATGAATTTGTAAAAAACTCTTTACATGTGTTTTAGCCAAAATGACTTCCTTTCTATTTCCTTCACGAACTGTCTGGTCAAGGATCTCCCTCATGTGTGCTGCCTCTCTACCGAGCCCGATGTTCTTCTCCAGGGACTGGTCTCTTTAACAGGTATAAATTACGAAAGTTATTTTACCTTATCTCCTTTTTTTTGGGGGGGGGGGGGCCATCACTGCTCTCCGGTGGTGGGAGTAGGAGGCCCAGCCCCACTGCTGGAATTGAACCTCCGTCCCAGTGGGCCGCAGTCCTGCGCACAACCACGACGCCCCCGGGGCTCAGCCCTCGCCTTATCTCCTAACAGCAGTTTTTTTCAGTTTTGATCCAAACTGGACTTTGCCACTAGATAAATTCTTCTGGTTATGGGTTTTCTGCCCCGATTATTCTAAACTTTTAAAAAGTCTTTAGGCTGAGCCCCGGGGGCGTAGTGGTTGTGCGCGGGACTGCGGCCCGCTGGGATGGAGGTTCAATTCCAGCTCCATGGAGCAAAAGCTGGACCTCCTACTCCCACCGCCTGAGGGCAGTGATGCCCCCCTGCCCCCCCCCCCGCAAAAAAAAGTGTCTTTAAATCTACATCACTTGGGAAATTAAGCTATTCATTCAACAAACAAACTCATACTCACTAAATAACTGATGTTAAACCCCAGAGACTGCCTCTGCCTTCAAAGAACTGGAAGTGGCTGGCGGGGGTGGGGGGTGGGGGGGCACCTGTGCATGCAAGACTCCGCCACTCTACTTCCTGTAGCAGTGAGCTATGCTTACGCCACTTCAGGCTTTCAGAGAGAATGGCGCCACGTGAGGGATCCAGGGCAAGTTCCCCAGAGGCAGCAATCCATTTTGAACTCTGAATGAGAAGAGGAAAGAAAGCACACTGACTTCACCTCTACAGGAAGTCACCACTCTAGCCAGACACTCCGGTCTCAGGAGCAATGGTCTACTCTCCTCCCGCCTTTGTTCTGGGGCCTGCAATTCGCAGCTTCCACTTTCATGAAATTTCCCGTGAAGTCTGTAGCACGGATTCCTCTTTGTTTTCGTGTTTGCCGTTTTCTGGTAGTCAGTACCACTTTTGTTCATGGCCATGTTAAGTTCAAATCTAAATATACCCAACCACGACCTGCTTATTCAATGTCGCTGCCCTCCCCTCCCCCGTGGTGCCCCGGTGGGTGGTGTGGTACCTTCAGGTGGGGCTGTGAGCCGCGTGGTCGCCAGTCTGAACGCACCAGGAGGAAGACTTGACTTTCCCTCCCATCAACTGTTACAGCCTGGGAAACCCTCGGGGGCTCTTTATGATTCTGATCGACTTGGTGGCAGCGAACAGATTTTTATGCAAAGACCTCAGTAAGATAGCAGGCACAGAATAAGGGCTACGATGTGCATTATTCCAGGACCTAACCTGGCTGGGAAAGAGTCTACCTACTACCATCTGTGTCTACACTAGTCGGCATGGTCTGCGTTCCCAAATACGTTATACGCCAAATTCAGTAGGAGTGAAAGGAACATTGCGTCTTGGTATCACTCTCCGTTTCTCCAGAACGATGGTAAATCACCCACACTTAAGACACAGGCATCTATCTGCTCCAATTCCCCATGTTAGAGCTTGGGTCAAAATGACCTTTGCCCACAAACTTAATGACTCCCTTTTGGGAAGCTGGGCCTTGCTTGTGACTGCTCTAGAAGCCCCTGGGACTGGAGAGGCGGAAGGGGGAACATCTGGGGAGAGGGGCTTCGAGATGCCGGTGTCCTCCAGCTGGTGAAGTCGACCATTCTTCACCCTCGTGGCCTCCCCACAGTCCCCTGCGCAGCACACTTGCGGTGTGGGTTGGGCAAGTGGAGCAGGTGACATTTGAAGAAGTGTGTGATCCAGCCCTCTGCTCCTTGTCCAGGAGCCATCTTGCGCATATTCTCTGAGGAGGTGACTCAGGCCTACACAAAACAGGGACCTCAGTCTGAGGGGCCCCATTTGGGCATTCTTGCTGCATGTCTACAACAATTTTATGATTCCGTTTCCTGCGTACAAACGTTATTTCTGAATAAAATGTCTAGACTGGCTGTTAGGTTAAAAAGTTGGCAAAATATGCCTGGTTTAGTACAACAGACACCGTTGGCAATGAAATTCAATCTCATATACACTTCCCATGAGCGTTAACAGGATTATCCTGGATGTCTAGGCTATTGAGAATGCATTCTTGTTCTTTCCTGCACCCTCCACCACTGGAAAGAAAACTGACAAGAGACCAAACCTTTTTGGCCCTTAGGCCTGCATAAAGGTGTCAGAAGGAAGACTATCAAGAACCTGTGACGGGAATCACCTGTGGCAGAACTTACTCAACTCACAACTTGGAAAACAGGAAAGCACCCAGGAAAAGCAACCGCCCAGAGAACAATATTCACAACCAATCTTCCAACGTTCCTGGCCCTGCTCTTTTGTGTCTCAGCCTACAAATACTTTCCTTTTCTTTCTGAGAAGACTCATGGAGACCCCAAAATCTCACGGGTTTTTTGAGTCCTTGAAACTCAGGTGGCACCTGTTGGCTCACTCTCCGATGGGTGACAGACCTGATCTCCTGGGGGCTCGCTGCCTTCTCATATCCATGGTGTATCCACTTTTCTTAGTTGGTTTGTGACTGGGAGGGAGGGGGAAGTGGTGTGAAACAGCAAGGAGGAACAGCAAGCCATAGCCAGGCCGGGTCCACTGGCACGGACCGAGCTGACTGCAGCACACAGCCGCCCCACAGAACAGGGCAGAACTGCGGCTTTGGGTTTCTGGGAGCTGCCTCATCTGTCTTCCACGGAGTGACTGGTGGAATAGAACCACGGACCTTGTATTTAGCAATTGTGGTAGTTACTATAGAAATCTGTTGTCAATTTGAGAGAGTGAAGGGGTGGAGTCTACCCTATCAATCAGATTGCAGCTTGATGACCTCATTGGGAGGTGCTAAGGAGATAAGGAGCTTGCTGGAGCTAGGCGGCAGGCTCCTCCCTGGGAGACAGAGTGGCTGACACGACACACAGAGCTACACCAGTGCCCAGGGCTGGAGGAGTCCCGGGGAGACAGAAATGCTCCCCGTCACTGGATTCACAAGACTTCCCTCCCACTGGCCGTGACCCTCCTGCACACGGTGTCAGTGCATGCGTTTCCTAAGTTTGAAGAGAACATATGGGCTAATATCAGATATACGGACTTGATTTGGACTGGGCTGGGATGTTTTCTTAATGTATAATTACTAAAGTCTTTCTTATACACGAGTGTCTATGTATTCGTTTCTCTAGTTGCCCAGATAAACATTGCAGTACAGTGTGTGACCACTACACTCTCAGGGTTCCCTTAAACTGTGAGAAGTTACGGGTATAAATATAAACTTCAGTACAAAATTTGCAGAGGGGAAAAAAATCTTGCCTGCAAAGAAAAGCAGCAAGAGCCAGACTGTGTTCCAGGAAAGTACGGCCAAGGTGAATGTTCTCGCCACCATTCCATTGCCACGTGTCTAGCACTAAGGATGAGCCACTGGTTTGCCTTAGAAGGCTCCGGGTTGGTTGTCTTGCCGACAGCTTCTATCTGAACAAGGTGTTCCCTTTGGGAAAAACTGCAGACTTAACTTTGCACAATCCCTGCAAGCTGACACTGAGTATTTGATTACATCATAAACTTGGCTGCATCTCAGCATATTTCTAGTCAGTAATGGGCACTTCTCTGCTTCCGTCTAAAACTGCCATACAGGTGATCAATGGGAGAACACCCCCCTGCTTACTGGACTTGCACACAGTGCCTGGTCAGACTCTCTGTCTCCTCTGAGAACCAAAGGGCTCAGATTCCCCTGAGGACCATGAGTTAGATGGATGACTGCCAGGCTTCATGCCCGCCAGAAAGCCAGTGTCGGGGGCATAATCTGTCCTCGTGGGGCCCAATTAGAGGAAACAACTTTGTGGGCAAAGGACAGTACGTTTTATGCTGAGAAACCTACCCATGTACTCGTGGGCAAGAGTCACGGAGGAGCGAGCATGGAGGAGGACTGGACTACCTGTTTTCAGACCCCTGTTCTGCTGACTGCAGTGGTGGAACAAGAGAAGCGTCCCCTAGGAAACAGACGGGTTAGAGGCGTCTTGCTTTCAAATACCAGTAGTCATCAAGTCAACTGCCAAGCACAGTGAGCCCATTTGTGGCAGCCCTGTGCGCCACTGGATTCTCATGGCTGTTTCTTCCAAACACAGATGCTCAGGCAGTCTCTCTTCCAAAGCACACCGAATTACCAACCTCTGATTAGGAGCTGAGTGCTTAAACATTGGTGCCACCCATGGATGTCACTCAACTCGTTGAGAAAAAAAAATGCTATACATATACATGTGTGGGTATGCATGCAAACACATACACAAGGGTGAGTCAAAATGCGTTGCTATAAGATCACAGAAAACGTAAATATCAAGACGTGAAGCAATCGTTTCTCGGCATATCCTCCACCTAAGCCTACACACTTCTGAAGGTGGTTTGTACACACTTCCCTAACCTTTCCTCAACAGACTGTGGCTCATCAATTGACTGCACATGAAAACGGTAGTCTTGGCATACTCCACCAAGTTTTCCTGTAAATATTCTTGGATCTTAGAGAACCAAAAAAAAGGTATGAAGGGGCAAATGCAGGGCTTTCGTGTGGATGGGATGAGGTCTCCCAACACGATTCTCACACGACAATCCTTGCTACCTGGAAGAAGCAGGTACATTGTCATGATGGGGAAAATTCCATGGTGCAACTTTTCTGGCCTTTTACTCACCAATGCTATTCTCAATTTTAATACTTCTTCACAACTAACTTCAAGGATCATCCTGTGTCCTTCAGAAAAATTATCATGCTTAACCCTTTGGAATCCCCCAACGCTGACACCTCCCTTTGAGCTGACCTCTCTCCCCCCGGAATTTTAACTAACCCAGCAGATTCCCTCAGAAACTACTAATTTTTCTTTTCTTTTTTTTGGAAGCTACTATATTTCAGGTGACTCCTGCTGTGTGGATTGTATTAGTAAATCCAAGACTCCTCCCCAGCCGTAGTTCAGTTCATAAATTCATCTTCATTAAGCTTTGATTTCACTTGAGAGACTCGTGGAACGATCCGCTCGCTGAGCTAACTGATCCATGCACAATGCCTGGGCCACCTCCCAGCCAAAAGCTTGCTGAAAATTGAAATGAGTGATCCACGTGCGGCCCCAGCCTCAGCAGCCATGACGTCAGTGATACTTCTGCCATCTTTGTCCACTGGTTCCTGGGATCTAGTCACGGCTCAGACCTGCCTTGGGGTGGATGGCCTTCCCTCTCCTGGGTCATCTTTGAAGTCTTTCCAACCTCCTTTAAGATGCTTAGTCCAGCTAAAAACTTTTTTTAAATTTGTATGGTGGGTTACATTCCCAGAGACTTGCTGCAAAGCTTCAATGATGCTGGAAGCTCTTCACTTGAGTTTTCTTTAAAAAATGTGGTACCAGCACCACAAAAAACTTTGTGTATGTTTTTTAAGACACTCTCTGGCAAAGAATATGTGTTCTGTCTGCACATCTGTGTTGGAAGATGAGCAGCCATGGATGTTCCTTAGAAGTGAGGATGCCTGAGGGCAGTGATGCCACCCCCCCAAAAAAAAAAGTGAAGATGGACAGGCGTTCCTTGAAAAGGTCCCATGCTTGTTACCGGAGCCTCCTTGGGCACCTAGCACCACAGTAAGGAGACTCAGAGAAGTGAAGTGCCCGGTGGACATGTCTGCAGTCACCCGGTGAGCCTGGAGACAGGTTTAAAACATGTCTTACTTAAGGGTAAACTCCGACTCTCTAGCAGCAATACTTTTTGACCGGCTTTTACATGTATGAGAGGCTCCAAATAAGCAGCTGAGGCAACATGTGGACAAAGGATGATGGGTACATGAGCCTTCTCTGCATGATTCAAACCCTGCAGTTTTCCTTAGTTTGCAATTACTTCCGAATAAAGTTTTTAAAAAACCTGTGTGTGGGATCCTCCACCTGACTCGTCACTGCGCTGTGCTGGTTGGCAAATGAGAGTGGGCAGGGAGAAAGTCTGGGTCAGGCTTGCTTTCACCCACTGTTCTTGGAAAAGGATGTCACACAGTCCCAATGGGGAAGATTCGGCATCACGGACTGGGCAACAGCCGTACCCCACCAGGCACGGAGCATCCCCCGAGGGGACTAGAGATTCTGCACACCGGTTAAGAGAGCAAAAATGCCACCGGGCCCGAGGCGACTCGGAGCAACCCTGCAGGGTCGGGCAGATGCACCTGTGGGTGTCTGAGCCTGCAACGTTTGTGGGTCAAAATTATTTATCTTGTGGATTGCAACCCACGTGGTGACCATGATGGCCCGGGTCCGGCCTGCCAAGTAAACCGAACTCTATGAACACATTAAGGCACAGCATAACGCTAAGAAACCCTCATATTAAGATTCCTAGAAAAGGCAGTAGAAAGAATGGCTCAGCAATGGCTGAGCCCCGGGGGCGTAGTGGTTGAGTGCGGGACTGTGGCCCATTGGCTTGACGGTTCAAATCCAGCAGCAGCTCTCCGGGAGCAAGGTTGAGTAGCTCCCACGACCACCAGAGGGCAGAGATGCCCCCCCCCAAAAAAAAAGAAGAAAGAATAGCAATGTCGCCTCCTCTGACACAATCTTGCTTCCTGTGTCACCACTGGAGTGCTTCCCCAATGGCAGTCCCTCCACTTCCAGAGCAGCGAACCCCTGCTCCCAGGCTAGAATGGGGAGCGAGGTGGCATTCTCATGCACCAGATGAGAGCAAGACGTGAGTAAGTGTGAAGTGGATGGACCAGTAGAAAAGCTGCGATGG
>PVJH01002824.1:135871-157789 GCA_004026705.1 Nesogale talazaci
CATCCTTTCTCTCCTGGTTCTGCAGAGCTCCTGGGAAGCAAGTGACCATCCAAGTCTAATGTCCTCTTCATCGCTGGTCAGGCTGCACCACGCTCCTGCCCTTCCCAGGCTGAATACGCCTGGGGAGAAACTCAGGGCCCACCGCAGCAGGCCGGCCGGCCGGCAGGAGTGGGAAACAAGCTGCCGGAGGGCAAGCGGTGAGGGAGTCCACGCACCAAGCTGGGCAGTGCTCCAAGAGCAGCCGCACCGGCCGATAAGGTCAGCCGTGTTGGCTGGGCTCTGCCTAAATCGCTCAGTGAGGGAAAGAGATGAGAGGCTGGAGCCAGAGACCGAAAGAGGGGCTCTAATACTGCCCCCATCTGGGATGCAAATTAGGCCCTTCTGCCTGTGGCCCAAAGGGTGTCCTCCCTCCAGTCCAGCAACAAGAGAAAACAGCTGTTTTTGTTTTCATGGGAAACAATCCAACTATAGGGGCATACGGTCACAGGAGAGCTGCTCCCAGCTCCGCAGAGAAGAACCTGTGCCGGCCCCAGAAGCACCTTTGTATGAAAGACCGTCCGGTTATGTAGCCTGTGGGATGGCTACAGAGCATGACATAAGTGGGGCTGCTGGCACCAAGGGTTAAGCACTTCTAACTAGAGCGGCTGGGACCCTCTGTGGCAGAACCACGAAGCCATCGGAAGGAAGCCCCGGGAGCAGTTCTGCTCTGTCCTGTCGTACGGGAGTCCGAGTCCCCTCCGTGGCAGCAGGACGTGAAGTAGAACTTCCTCTCTTTCACTCTAAGTTTCTACCATCCCAGCTTCAAGTTTGGATTTGTTCTGTAAAGATACACAAGGCTTACCTTGTTACAAACGGATATATAAGCTGGCCAAAATATCAGCCGAGGCACCTAATTTTACCACAAAAACTGCATTAAAAATGTGCTGGAAAACTCGGCTTCTACACCAGTATATACAGTATGGTGTCCCTCTGAACAGTCTGCACCACCTTCATACATTAATTCTTAACTCATGATCAGTCTCTCAAAGGCTTTCAAAGTAACTCCACCAATTACCAAAGGGCGACTCGGTACCCCCATCGGGACCTTTGATGGCGTCTGCAGGAAGTGTGAGGAGGCCACACCGGCAGCCAGCTGTGCTCGGTAGGAAGTGACTCTTCATGGCCGGTGGGGCTCTCAATGCTCCTCCCATCACCCCAGATGATGGCTAGCGTGCTGGGGAGAACAGCTCTCCATGGTCTCCGCTCCCCAGCCGGGGCAGTTCACCTGCTCTGGGGTCTCCCACCCCTGTCTAATGAACAGAGGAGTCTTTGGTTTTCCCACCTCGGTGACCCTGCAGCAGGAGTGCTGTGCTTGTGACAAAGAGCCAGCATCCAGCCTCCCCACCACTCCCTCCAGTTACCCAGCTGGACGGGCAATGTGCTGCTTCTGGATCCACTCTCTGCCCCACCTCGGCTCCTTCCCTTCCTTTCAGGGCCAGAGGAAAAGGAAAAAGGACAGCGATCCCGCCCAACAGAGTGGCTGGGGCAGAATCTGCCTGGGATTCTAGCCCCCACCACCTGCTGGCCCCACAACCCTGAGCAAAGTGAGTTTCTTCAGTTGCAAATTCACGCCACACACACCCCACCTCACCCCCTGCCTCCCCAGGTAGTTATAAGAATTCAATGACAAGGTAAACCAAAGAGGAGTAAAACTATTTCACGATGTATTTCACTGGTGAGTCAGGAGTCTTTTTAAGAGGGAGAAACCAAATAAACATAAATTCCACATAACTACCCAACTGAATAATTAAAAAAAGAATTTACTCCAGCAATGTCCCCATGCCATCCCCCACCTCCCACCCCCCCATACCACTGTATACAGATCACCTACCCACACACTGCCAAGAAAGCATCAGCCAGCTTCCCGGCCCGTCATGGATTAGAGCCATGATTCTAGCAGGAGAGGTTTTGGGGTTTTGGGGGGGAGGGGGGCTTTAGAAAAAAATATTACAATATACAAGACTCAATTATAGACTGCTCTTGGGGAGCCGGGAGGGGGTAGTTTAAAATACCTGGACTCCCAAACCAGACCTGAATCTTCCCCATGAAACCCTCTGAGCCTACAGGGCACAAAGGCCCTGCCTGCTGCTAAGCCAGCTGCCGCCATACAGCCCTGGTGGCTCTACCAAGACTGGAATGTTTCTTTGCCTTCATAAATGGTTGCTGAATGCAAAAACAAAAAAGCAAAGCTGGTTTGTCAATGCTCAAGCATTTAACTTTCCATCCGAAGCCCTTTCACGCGACACTGGGCGGCTCATCTGCCAGCGAGCAGTCAGAGAGAACTCTCTGCCAGAGGCAATGGTGACTCACAGCGCCCCGAGCGTTTCCGAGGCTGACTGTTCACCTAGCAGAAAGCCCTGGCTGTCTCCCCAGGAGCTGCTGCTGGTGGTTTCGAACTGCCGGCCATGCGCACCACAGCCCAACATAGAACCACCACACCGCCAGGGCTCTTCAGCATCACAGAAGGCTACCTCCAGAGGAAACATCACTCTCTCACCTGACTCCCCCTACCCCTGAGCTCCACTGTCCCCGCCTTCCCCATTCAGACCCCTCATCCAACCGGTACCTCAGGCAGACCCAACTTCTCACTCCCCACAACAGTTCCTGGGCTCCCCACCTCAGTCTGGAAGACTGTGCTTTACCTAGAAAACCCCAGCCCCTGCTTTAAAAGGGCCACCACCTCTGAGAAGCCTGCGGTACAGCAGCCTCCTCTTCCACCACCCCCAGCAAAGAGGGGAGCTGCTTTGAGACTCGACCGGATGACACTGAGCACTGGGAACGCAAAGGACCTCTCCCGGTGTGTTGGTCAGAGCACATACATTGCTTCCTCCTCAAAACCAACCCTCCAGACTCACAGCCAGCGAGTCGATGCCAGCGACCCCTGGCGCCCCTAGGGGACAGGGCAGAACCATTCCCTGTGGCTTTCTGAGCCTGTCCCTCTCTATGGGAGTAGAAGGCTCCTGTGCTCCTGAGGAGTAGCTGCTAGTTTCCATCCTCCGACTTATGGTTAGCAGTCCGATTCGTAAGCACTGTATTGCCAGGGCTCTAGTATTTTTCATATTAGAGAAAGTCCCTCACACTCTCAATGGGTAAAAAGCAATCATCCAGCAACAAGTCAAAAACTCAGTCCACGCAGAGTCATTTCTGTGGTGGCAACAGGGGAGTGAAAACCATGCCAGAGACTGCTTCACCTTGGCTCACATGTGCTGTGCAGGGCACCTGCATGTACTTGTTGGGATCATTAGTATCCAGCCAGCAAGTGCTGGTATAGCCACAGAGTCGGCAGAAAGAACTTAAGCATGGTTTAGGCCTCCAATATGTTATGATTTGAAATATAACACATTCGTGGCTTTATTGTTGTAAAATGTAGTTATTTTTAGCGTGCTAGAATAGAAAAAACAATCAGATCTCAGTCTGGGGAGAATGGAGAGGCTCTTGACGGAAACAGAAAGCCCCATCTTTCTCTTTGCTACACATCTACACCCATCATCACAATCACTAGGCACTGACGTGCACTCCCTATTAAAATCTGTCCAAAACCCTCTGTTCATCAGAACAGAGCCAGAATCTACTGCCAACTCAAGAGATGAGCTTTCCAAGGCCCAGAACTCTGATCCACTCCAGGGGTTCAGGTTCTAGGGAAACAATGACAATGATTTGCCCACCAAAGAATTTATCAAGGAAACTGCATTTGATTCAACATCCCATAATCTCCATCCACACCACCTACTCCCTCCCGCCGGCCATTTCAGTGGACCAGAAGAGGCCAAATTACAGGGAAGAGAGCCTCATTTTGAAGCACGAGAAGCCTAACACTCCCCCAAGCCAGGCTGGCGAGCAATGAAAAGCAGGTGGCTCCCTCCTTCTCTGGGCCCTCTCGCCTCCTCCTCTGGCAGCCCCAACACTACTCTGGTTCACTAGTCAAAAGGCATGGATTTCCCAAATGCTTAGGTATTAGATACTGTTACAAATTACTCATATGTGTTAGGCTACCTGTATATTAATGCCCCAGCAGGGCAAATTCTCTAAATTACACCATTGTGAAGGCTAACTTCTAGAAGGGGTTCCAAGCGACAGAACGTGCTGGAATTTCACCGGCTTTCACTCCCTTCTGCAACATTCATTTCTAATTTCTGCCACTCTTTTAGGTTACCTCCGACCCTGCCTGCAGTCCCCTGACAACAGCTGGATGGAGATTAGTTCTTCTTAATCATCCTAATCAATCAATTATGCTGACGCGTTAACATCTGCCTTAGGTAGATTATCCATTTCCAAACTGGAATACAGTAACGAACTTGAACTTGAGTTTTCTCTTCCTTAAAAGATATGGATCTTGGGCCTCCACTCAAGTTCTTCCTCAATGCAAGAACACTTTGTTCTATTAAATTGGCATTTCATGAGGCTCACCTTCCCAACACGATTGCTGAAGACAAATGTGCGCATAAGCAAATGTGGTGAAGAAAGCTGATGATGATGCTTGAAGGTAAACAAACAGGCATCTAGCTCAGAAGCAACAAAGCCCACATGGAAGAAGCACACCAACTTGTGTGACCACGAGGATCAAAGGGATCAGTTATCAGGCATCGAAGAAAATAAAATCTTATCATAGTGTGCCCATGTTCATGTTTGGATCGCTGAAAACGAATGTATGCATAAGCAAATGTAAAAAAGGCTGATGGTACCCATCTATCAAAAGATAACATCTGGGGTAACAAAGTCCACGTGGAAGAAGCACACCAGTCTGTGTGACCATGCACAAGGTGTCCAAGAGATCAGGGTCCAGGCTTCAAAGAACTAAAAATTATATTATTGTAAATGAGGGGGAGTACAGGTTGGGGACCATCTGTAGGTAATGGACTTCCCCTTACAGAGGGGTCACAGGTAGGAGACAAACCAGTTGGGGTGATAAGAGTTGTATGAGCCCCCAATAAAATGATTTTTTAAAAATATATATATTGCAGGTCACATTAACATGAAATGTACAAATGAGGCATATCCATAGAAACAGGCAAATTATGGATGTTGAAACCCATATATTATGGGAATGAGAAGTGACCCATTAGCAAGCACACGGTTTCTCCATCTGGCCTGATGACACAGCTAGAAGGACTAGAAGTGGTGTTAACAAACCCAGGGACAAGGGAACAACAAGTGATCCAAAATCGGTGGCAAGGAGGGTAAAAGAGGCCTGGTACGGCTTGATCAAGGGCAATGTAACCGAGAGGAATTACTGAAACCCAAATAAAGGCTGAACCTGATAGTGGGACAAGGGGAAAATGAAAAGAAACAAGAGGAAGACCTAGGAGGCAAAGGGCATTTATAGAAGTCTAGATACAGGCATGCACATATGTACATATGTAAAAATACTTATATACAACGATGGGGAAATGGACCTATGTGCATATATTTATAGGTTTAGTATTAAGGTAGCAGATAGATATTGGGCCTCTACTCAAGTACTCTCGCTCGCAATGCTATGATCTATTAAACTGATCATTAATCTATTAAATGATCTATTAAAATTCAAGATGCTCACCTTCCCAACATGATCACCGAACACAAAGCAATGCATAAGGAAATGTGGTGAAGAAAACTGAGGGTGCCCAGCTACCCAAAGAAAGTGTCTGAGGTCTTAAAGGACTGAAGATAAACAAGCTGCATTCAACGGAGAGGCAACAGAGCCCACGTGGAAGAGGCACACCAGTCTGTGTGATCAGTGTCGATAGGATCAGGCATCAGGCGTCAAAGAACAAAAAATCCTATCATTGTGAATGAGGGGGAGTGCAGAGTGTGGACCCAAAGCCCATCTGTAAGCAACTGGGCATCCCCTTATAGAAGGGCCATGAGGAAGAGTCGAGCTAGTCAGGGTGCAGCGTAGCAACGATGAAACATACCACTTCCCCTCTAGTTCGTTAGTGTTTCCTCCCCATCACTATCCTGATTACAATTCTACCTTGCCAATCTGGCTAGACAGAGGATGTACACTGCACAGATAGGGACTGGAAACACAGGGAATCCAGCGCAGATCAACCCTTCAGGAGCAGTGGTGAAGATGGTGAGACCAGGAGGGCGCAATAAAGGTGGGGTAGACAGAGGAAACAGATTATAGAGCTCTGCATATAACCCCGCCCTGGAGGGCAGACGACACAAAAGTGGATGAAGGGAGACGTTGGAGAGTGTAAGACAGGGCAAATGACAGTAAGTTCGAAATGATCAGTTCATGAGGGAAGGGGGGCATGAAGGGAGGGCAAAATATGAGGAGCTGATACCAAGGGTTCAAGTAGAAAGCCAATGTTTTGAGAAGGGTGATGGCATAAATGTACAAATGTGCCTGACACGATGGATGGATGTCTGGATTGTGATAGGAGTTGCACACACCCCCAACAAAATGATTCTTTAAAAAAAATTAGTGTGATAGTATCACTTCAAGTATATTAAAGATGGGCTGCTAACTGCGGGTCCCGCAGCTCAAAACCATCAGCCACTCCCCCAGGGAAAGACGGGCCGTCTACTCTCATGAAGAGCTACAGTCTTGCTGAGCCCCGGTGGCGCAGTGGTTGAGTGCGGGACTGCGGCCCACAGGGTTGACCGTTCAAATCCAGCAGCAGCTCTCCAGGAGCAAGGCTGGGCTTCCTACTCCTGACAGAGTAAAGGGGGGGGGGGGGGGGGGCGCAACGAGAGTTACAGTCTCAGAAACTACCCTGTCCTATAGCAGCACTCTGAGTTGGTATGGACTCAATGGCAGTGAGTTTGGTTTTTGGAGTTTTCATCCCCAAAGTCCGTAACTCCCACCAAAAGGCCTTCCCCTACATGAAATTAGTAAGAAAGGGAAAGATGTTGCTAAGCTTCACCTGTGCGTCAATGTGACTAGGATTCCCAGGAGTGCCATCCTGCTTGCTGCGTGTAAAAGGAGGCCTCTGAGAAAGGGTGTGTGTGTGTGTGTGTGTGTGTGTGTGTGTGTGTGTCAAAAGCAGCAGAAGGGATCTTACTGCCAGCACAAGCCTCCCACCTGGAGATTGCTGCTCAGTGAACCGAACCTCCTGGATCTGGACAACAGGTATGCCAAGAAAGCAGCAGCAGCAGAACCAGGAGCCCAAGCATGGAACAGAAGCATGGACTTCCCACCCCAGGGAGCAAGTGACGAGGAGTGTTTCTGTACAGGAGGCTGGCTTGCAGAGAGGGATGGATGCCTCTGAACACTGGAAGGGAGAAGTTGGATTTGCTGACCCAGAGAAGAAGAGCTGAGGGACCTACTGGAGTGGGGACCCTCTGAGTGCCTTACTGAAGTCGTTGAGGCTTCCTGGAGTGGAACCCCTCTGGGCACCAATTCAGAGCTGAATGCCTCGTGTTGAGGCTTACAACTGAGTAGTATGCCTACTTGGACAATGATTTGCAAACATGAAACTTTTTTTCACATGCTCTGAGAAACAATTCAACGCTGGGCATTTCTCGTTGGCAATACAAGTTGCTAGTTTCTTTAGTAAACCCTGTAATTGGGAATTTTTAGGGAGTTCCTCGTAGCCATTGCAAAAGATACTAGAACCCAGAGGGGTGGATTAGAGAACACCAGTTAAGGCCTTACAAGGAGAGAGCCTCGTCACTCTGCCGAGGAGCCGCTGGCTGCTCAAGCCGCTCATCTCAGTTAGCAGCCCAACAAGGGACCCACGGCGCCACCACGAGCGTCTTAGTGAGAAGCAGAATGACAACTCTGTCTCCTATAAGCCGTGCTTTACTGGAGACCTGGCAACATGGGAGAGGAAAAACAAAATCTAAATTGATAACTACACACACACACAGTTTTGAAAAACAATAGGACACTAGTTTTTGATCTATAAAGTTAGTAATTGATTTGAAGATTACCCAATGCTGATGAATGCGGTTGATTCTAAGTATAAACTGGCATTATGATTCTGGCAAATATCCAATGGAATATAATAAGATAATCTAAATTTATTCAGAAATAAATTTGTTTTTAAAAAACTTCAAACCCGGGCTGAGCCCCGGGGGTGTAGCGGTTGTGCGCGGGACTGCGGCCCACTGGGACCGAGGTTCAATTCCAGCAGTGGGGCTGGGCCTCCTACTCCCACCGCAGGAGAGCAGTGATGCCAAAAAAAAAAAAAAAAAAACAATAAAAAACTTCAAACCCATGGCTATTTCTAGGAAACCATCTGACTGCAATTTTCTGAAATTTAAAAAAAAAAAAGCTTTTTGCAAAGACATTAAAAAAACAAACTCACTGCCATCGAGTTGATGAGTTAAGTCTATTCAGGAAGAGTAAGCCTCGTCTTCCTCGCTCAGAGAGGCTGGTACCAGGTTTCGAGCTGCTGACCTTGCGTTAGCAACCCGACACATAACCCCTGACTACCAAGACTGCTCTACAAAGACATTACTAACTTATTATTCACAATGGCAAAGACGGAACAGGCTGAGTACCCACAAGTTCACACAGTGCAATGTAATATAGTCGCAGTAAATATTGACCAACCATTTAGGGATTCAGAAAACCACTGATGCTATGTGTTAAGTGGAAAGGGCAAAAGAAAAGTGCATCTACTGTGCTCACAATCAAACTTTAAAAGTAAATAGAAAAAAACCAAAATGCTCTGAGGCTCAATTAGACTCGATGGTAGTGATTTGTCTTTTTCCAGCTTAAGAAATCCAGAGTTTCAGGCTGAGCCCCAGTGACGTAGTGGTTGAGTGTGGCACTGCAGCCCAGGGGCTTGACGGTTCAAATCCAGCAGCAGCTCTCCTGGAGCAAGGCTGAGTAGCTCCCACAACCACCAGAGGGCAGTGATGCAACCCCCCCCCCCAAAAAAAAAAAGAAATCCAGAGTTTCAGGCTGAGCCCCGGTGACGTAGTGGTTGAGTGTGGGACTGCAGCCCAGGGGCTTGACGGTTCAAATCCAACAGCAGCTCTCCTGGAGCAAGGCTGAGTAGCTCCCACAACCACCAGAGGGCAGTGATGCAACCCCCCCCCCCAAAAAAAAAAGAAATCCAGAGTTTCAAATACATTTGATAATCAGGATAATAAAAAAGAAGCACAATCAAGAGGTGGCAGAGAAGACTGGCATTCAGTAGTAGCAACAGTATGTATTTTAACTGGCAAACGTTACTTACTTTACTGGAATGGAGGGGACACAGAAACGGAGCTAAATTATTGGCCACAACCCTTGGAAAGCTTGGCTACTGCAGTATCTATTTTTTAATATATTCCTATGGGAGAGAGTCTACGGGAACTCCCTGTGCTATTTCTGCAACTCTTCTCTAAGTCTAAAATTATCTCAAAATAAAATGTTTAAAATAAACACATTTGTAACAGAATACTTAATTTGTCTTTCTCTGAAAATGGAAAGTTGAATTCGATGAATAATGATGCTCTGGGCCATAATAAAGTACACAATTCCTTTCCCATGAACTCAATGAGAGACTCTGCCAGAACCGATACCTATTACGGTCCGGAACCATTGTAAAGCTTTCCTCTTCTTGAATGAACCTGAACACATTGAGCTGCCTCACCTTCCATGTGGATCCAGCTGCTTCTCTGCATCATAGCCCAAACCCTTTACCCAAGAACTTCCTACTAATTTATCTCCTGGCATGTCCAGTGGACACTTCCCTTCTCAATGCAGTCAGATTTTTTTTTTAAATCACTATTTCTCTACCTCATACATCCTAGTCATCATTCTATTTTGCCCTTCGCCCCTGCCCTGTAATCCTTTGTTGACTGGAAATACCTCTTAGTCCAGAAATTATAAACGCACTCTTTCTACACACCTTTGTATGTGATGGATTCAAGACACCTAAAGCTTAACATGGAACTCTTCACTTAGTCGTAATTTTCAGTCTCGAAGACTTCATACTTTTTCATTTGCATCACCAGTTTTGTTGAGCCAAGACGCTTATAACCACCAAGTCATAACCCTGAGGAAGAAATGATTCCTGGGCTTCCTTCCGTGAGCTCAGGGCTCAGGCATGCCAACTCACTTCACTGTCAGCTGCAGACAAGTGACAGCAAAGCCTATCTGCTGCCGGCAAGTTGGCCTGACTCATTTGAACATGCCCATCCCATGACCTGTTGCAGAGCTGTCTATCGTGGTTGTGGTCTGGATGTGTTTCTTGACTGTGTTTTGGAAGTGGATCTCCAGGCCTTTCTGGCTATTCTAGCTAAGTGTGGAAGCTCAGCTGAACTCTCACATCGTAGCGATACACAAAGCTCAACAGAATCAAACGACAGCTGCCCAAGCATGAAAGGCCTTGGCCAGAAATTGAACCCAGGTGCCTGTCCTGCGTGGAAGGTGAGACTTCTTCTAGTGACCGACCACCAATGCTCTCATGCAGCTTCAAAATAACAAGCTGCTGGCCAAGGCTTTGCAAGTTACTTGAAAATGGTCAAAAGTCACAAATGTTAAAACACCAAGGTGCTCAATAAAAAGCAAAGTCCGGAAATCAGCCCCCATTGATTTTGGACAAAGATGTTAAAGGGAAAGAAGCCTCTCTTCACTCAATGGGAGAACTTGGCCCGCCACCTCCCAGACTCCCTGCCAGCCTCACCCGAGGAACCCCCTGCCGTGCACACCCACCACCTCCAGAGTGCGGGGTAGACCAGCACCCGATGAGAGGGGATCTTATCATTTCCCTTTGCTGCTGGGGGTGGGGGTGGGGGGGGCACAGGCAGAGGAGGTCATCCGGGAGTACCATTCAGGGGCAGAAAGGTAAGAAGGAATCCTTGCCTCACATCTTACATATGAGCAAACTCAACAGTCTTGCTGTCATACAGTGCATTGGAAGGTGGATAAAAGCAGGTGCAGTTAGGTTAACGTTTAACACTTTATCATGCGATCTCCCTTTTGACCCATTTTAAATGTGTTCTACTTTTTTTTTTCCTGGTTTTTTTTTTTTTATTGGGGGGGCATCACTGCGCTCTGGTGGTCGTGGGTGCTACCCAGAGCTGCTCCTGAGAGCCACCACTGGATTTGAACCGCCAAGTCCGCAGGCTGCAGTCCCGCATTCACCCACTTACACCACCGGGGCTCAGCCTATTGATTGTGGTGATGATTGCACAACAATTCATAATATAACTGAAGTACTGAATTGTATGATATATGAATGATATGCCAATAAAACTTATGAAAATTGAAATGGAGGGCTGAGCCCCGGTGGCGTAGTGGTTGTGCGCGGGACTGCAGCCTACTGGGACGGAGGTTCAATTCCAGCAGTGGGGCTGGGCCTCCTACTCCCACCACTGGAGAGCAGTGATGCCCCCCCAAAAAAAAATTGAAATGGAGTAAAGGACCCCAAAACCAAACTCGCTGCCATAGAGTCCATTGACTCCCAGGTCCCCTGACAGGGTAGACCTGCCCCTGTGGGCTTCCCAAACTGCCACTCTTCACAAGCGTAGAAACCCTCGTCTTTCTCCCCCAGCGCGGCGGGAGGTTTCTAACCGCTGACCTTGAGGTTAGCAGTGCAACACATAAACATCATGCACCAGACAACCTTAAAAGAACACGGGCTAAGCCCCGTTTGCGCAGTGGTTGTGTGTGGGACTGGGGCCCACAGGGTTGGCGGTTCAAATTCAGCAGCAGCTCTCCAGAAGCAAGGCTGGGCTTGCTACTCCCATCAAGGCAGTGATGCGGGGGGGAAAAAAGAGAGAATCCCTTCATTAGGGTCTCATATACCTTTAAAAAGGGGGGAGGGCTGAGCCCCAGTGGAGTAGTGGTTGTGCACGGAACTGCGGCCCACTATGTTGGAGGTTCAAATCCAGCAGCAAGGCTGGGACTCCTACTCCCACCACCAGAGGGCAATGATGCCCCCCACAAAAAAAGGAGGGGGGGGTGGGCTGAGCCCTGGTGGCGTAGTAGTTATGCGCAGGACTGTGGTCCACTGGGATGGAGGTTCAATTCCAGCTCCACAGAGCAAAGGCCAGGCCTCCTACTCCCACCACCAGAGGGCAGTGATGCCAAAAAAAAAAAAAGGGAGGGGCAAAAAAAACCAGTCAGGTCTAGCTCTCAACAATGGATTGGATCTAATAACAAAAGGACCATCAGGTAAAGACTAAATACATGGGACCTCATTAAGATTCAGAACTTTTGTACCTCAAAAGACTACCCAAAAAGTGAAAAGTCAAACTTCTAACCAAGAAGACTACCTTCAGAAAGCATATTATGTGACAAAAACCTAACAAGATTTTTTAAGACTTCAACTTAACAAAGCGCACCCCCATCCAAAAAAAAAAAAAAACCAAGAAGGACAATCAAATGGCTCCCCCAAGCACATAAAATAATGCTCTGAGGTCATTAGTCAGGAGAGATGCAAATCGAAATCACAAAGAGATGCCATCACACTGCCATCATGGGCTGATGTGTGCCTCCCCCTCAAGCGTGTTCATTTGGATGGGAATTCGCCTTCTGTTCACAATCTGATGGAATTATACTGTATTTGTAAATCATCACGCTATGGATGAAGCTGAAGAAAAGTAAAACTTATTTCAGACTGAAAGGGCTATATAAAAAAAACCCAAGCGTGCGCACGGATCCAGGGGCAGTCAACGCCAACAGAACAAGGAAATGCTGCATGGCCTGAAATCCGGGACGACGTGTGCCAGGGCTGTACCCTCTCAGGCTTGTTCACTCTGTATGCTGAGGAAATAACCCAAGTAGCTGGATGAGACGACGGAAAGTATTTTATCAGGACTGAAAGAAGGCTTGTTAGTTGTAAAGAAGGAGGACTTACAGGTCTTGCTGGTGAAGATCAAATCTCACAATTAGACCAATAGGTAACATCATGACAAACAGAGAAAAGAGGGAGGCTGTCACGGATTTTGTCTTGCTTGGATCCACAATGTCCATGGAAGCAGCCATCAAGAGATCAAGGGTTGCACTGGGTAAATCTGCTGCACAGGATCTCTCTAGAGCAGCGGTTCTCAAAATCCACATTTCTTTGCCTCCGATTCTTACAAGTCCAAGGACAGGGAACCACAGAGCCGCCTTTGTAGAAGGGCAATGTAATGGATGGAATTCTTAGGGTTAGATTTCAGGGTTGGAGGACCAAGATAACTCAGTCGACAGTTCACAGAGTTGTATTCTGTACACTGGTTTGGTGAGCAGGGTGTCTGCGATCTTAAAAGCTGGGTGGCCAGCTAAGATACAATGAACAAAAGAGAAAGAAGAAAACTTGACTGAAAAAGAAACTAGGCTACAGGACAAAACAGCACGTATGTCAAAACAGGGCCTCTTCTACCCTGAGCTCCCAAAGAAACGGTCTTCCCTGCCTACCATTACTAATCAATCTGCTCAAGATCACAATCAAGCCCCAATAAAAGGAGAGGGGACATGTCAAAGAGAACCTCAAATTCCTTTAAAAAAAAAAAAAAAGAGCCAGATGCCTACAGCCCTGACCTTGAAGAGAAACTAATCTCTGAGGTCGAACCTTGAACAGAAACTAACTCTGGAGTTCATCTAGGAACTAAACAACAGATTGGCTACCAAGATAAACTAATACTGTCCCTAAGTACTACGTTCCTTTTTTAAAAAATTATATGACACCAAACAGTCACAATTACTTTAAAACAAAGCCGAGAACATAAAGGACAGGAAAACTAGATGAACGGAAACAGAAAACCAGAACAGAGATAAATCATGTGAATGTTCACGTACTGTAAAAAATCTAACTACTGTCACTGAACAGCTTGTGTAGAAATTGTTGAATGAAAACGTAAACTGTTGTGTGTGTATGCATGTGTATGTATACATATATATGTATATGTATATATATATATATACACAATCTAATCAACAGTGATCTAATGTTAACCTTGTGGCTGGAAAGTCTCAAAGAAGTGATGCTACAGTGACTTACAATAGAAAGAAAGAAGTCATCTGGCAAAAACGAAGCAAAGGGCACTGGATAAAGGGGAAAACACACATAAGCAAAAGTGTACTTGATGTGCTGTAACCCGAGGGGCTTTCCACGAGTCTCCTGGGATGTTTGGTCTCTGACAATGTGAGAGGTTCAGTGCGGTGAAGATAACTGTGTTCTTCCAAGTCTCTCTGAAAAGTGGGCAGAATATGAACCAGGCGAGGGAAAACCTGGAAAATGGACTCTAGTTAAGAAGATAACAACATATAGACATGATGGCTTCATGACAGTAAGGGAATGGAAGGGAACACTGGGGTCCGGAGATAACACTGGAGGTGGCTGTGGCAGGTCTAGATGCAGGGCCTTACAGGAAGTTAAGGAAGAGCCGGGCAGATACCATCACTGACATCCCTAGGCTTTGAGAGGGGTAGCATCGGCCTGAAGGGAAGATGATGAGGATTTCATTTCATTAAGAGCTTCATTTTCGGGCTGAGCCCCAGTGGCGTAGTGGTTGTGCGCGGGACTGTGCCCCACTGGGATGGAGGTTCAATTCCAGCTCCACAGAGCAAAGGCTGGGCCTCCTACTCCCACCACCTGAGTGCAGTGATGCTCCCCCCACCCCCCCAAAAAAAAAAAGTTAAAAAACAAAAGAGCTTCATTTTCTACCTTCAGGATCCTCGGGTGGGTGGACATTCAAGGCTGGAGAAGAGGGTCTGGTTCTCCCTGGTACACAGGTCAGGCCTGAAACAGCCATAGGAAAGATAAAGACTGAACCAAGCCAGTAAGAACATGAAAGCCAAAGAGGTCAAGGCAAGAAAAGCAGTAGTTGCCAAAGGCCAGAAAGAAGTCAGAGAGAATGAGGACAGAAAAGCAGTGATTTGGAGCAGACCCAGATGAGATGACCCCGACAAGAAGTGAAGACATGTCAATCCAGAGTCACCGGGCGGTCGAATGTGGAAGGGGAAACCGGAGAGCTGTAGGGACACCTCCAAGAAGAATGCCGTCCCCCTCCCTCTCCATCCCAAGCTCTGTTGATCCCATATTCCTCAGCTGGGACATGCACACTGCAATTACCTAAAAGTCTTGATGAAATGTGTCCTATTCCACCCACACATCAACACAGCAGAAACCACCCACCTGTCTACGGACAAAACCAAAATCTCAGATTTCATCAGCACAGGGTCCTTTCCTGTCATCTCTTCGTCCCCACCAAATCCAAATCACCAATTAATTAAAACTTCCCTCTGTTCCTCGAAATCCAGGTTAGAGACTCCCAAAATCAGCAGAAGTTTTTCCCCCTATTCTCTATCCCTTGAACTGGGGCTCATTCCTCAGTGCTAACCCTGTCAAGTACTCCTCTCTGCTTCTATGTCCACATCCCAGAGTCTGTCTTTTTCACCTCAACCAACGCATGGCCTCGCGTGCAACCAGCAGACGCACTGCACTGAAAAGAACCGGGCCTTCCCAAAAGCCCTTTCAAAATCCAGCCATCCAACAACTTTAAGCCTTTTCTCCAGCTATTTCGCTCAAACCTCAAACTAAGCCTAGTGCATTTAATACAACACTACTGTGTAATAATGCCCTCTTCTTCAGAGATGCCCTCCTCGTTTAATTTCAACTTATCAATTGTTCCTGACCTCTCTAAAGCCCCCCTATAACACCTACAACCTCAGACTACCCGTACCAGTTTTTGTTTGTTCATGTCCTCATTTATCAAATATCTGTTGTGAGCCCATTACTGTTCTGGACTCCTGGCACATCAGGGAACAAAACAAAAAGTCCTAGCTTTATGGAACTCATACTTTGGCAGAAGGCAAGCATAAAAAATAAAACTCAATAAACATGCTGGTTATGTTTCAAACTTTTTTAGGTAAATGCTGCAGAAATCAGTAAAGGAGGATTTGGAGCTCTGGGGTAAAACTACAGTTTTAAAGAGTGGTTCAGGAGGGCCTTTGGGAAGGTGAACCTTGAGTAGGGTTGGGAAAAAGTGAAGTTAGTCATGCAGTTATCTAAAGGAAGGTACAGTTTAAACACAGGAACCAACCAGGAAGAAGCCTTAGGGCTGGAATACACCTGGAATGTTTGGAGAGCAGGGAGGAGACGGGGTATGTGGGGCAGAACGAGTATACAGAGATCAGCTCAAAATCAGCAGGCCACCACATTTAAGACATGTAGGTCAGGTAAGACCTAGACCATAGGTTTCCAAACTTATCTGGCCTACCGAACTCTTCCTTAGAAAAAAGTTACCTAGCACCCCTCTAGCAATGAAAAACTTTTGTTTTTCATAGACCATCATCCAGGCTAAAGTGTAAGTATCTGCTTTTGCAGCTACCCTGGATCCTTCCAGCGCACCAGACCAATGTGCTATGGGCCGTATGAATAACAATCAAATCTTGGCTACATTTTGAAGGTGGAAAATAGTAGAATTTCCTGATATGGATCGGATGTGCTGCATGAGAAAAAGCTCAAGGATAACTTCCAAGTTTGAGGCACGAGCAACCGGAAGGACGAAACTCTCCCCCACTCAGACAAAGAAGGCTGTGGGCAAGGGCATGGAGGGGACCAGCAGGAGCTTCACTGTCCACCCGCTGCATGTGAACATTTGACCCCACTGCTGATGAACTTGGTGCACTGTGGTGGCTGCATGTGGCTGTGATGCTGGAAGCCCGGACACCAGCAGTTGGAATACCAGCAGGACTACCCATTGTGGACAGGCTTCAGTGGAGCTTCCAGATGCAGACAGACTAGGAAGAAGGAACTGACCACCAACTTCTGAACAAAATGGTCACTGGAAACCCTATGGATAAATCTAGTTCACAAAAACAAAATTCTAGGCCAACTTTGATGAGCAGTCAACTAGGGTCTCAAAAGCTTGTGAGGGGGCTGAGCCCCGGTGGCGTAGTGGTTGAGTGTGTGCAGACTGCGGCCCACAGGACAGGAGGTTCAAATCCAGCAGCAGCTCTCCAAGAGCAAGGCTGGGCCTCCCACTCCCACCAGGGGACAGTGATGACCACAAAAAAAAAAAAGCTTGTGAGCCATTATTAGAGGTTCAATTACTGGTATCTCCCCAACCAGGAGACAGCAGAGAGAATAAGATGAATCAAACACACAAAGAATTGGCCCAATGGAGCCCGAAACAAAGAAAATCAAATTGAACATAAGGGAACAATGAGTTCAGTGGACTAATGGACCACAGGGCCATCAGTCTCCAGGACGCTGAGACCAGAACTAGCTGGTGCCAGGCTACCACTACAACTGCCACTCCAAAACATCCTAGATGGAGTAGACGGGACATGCAAAACAAAATCCAAAAACCAAGAAGTGACCAGGCTCACTGGTCAGATGGGGACTAGTGGAAGCCCGAGCTTCGTCACCCATGAGGTGTGAACAGAACTCACCCCGTGGCTCAACACTCAGCCAAGCCACACAGAGGTCTCTTAGGTGAACAGTAAGTAACCTTTGAGGTCAAAGGCCAACATCTGCCAATAGAAAAAGTTCAGGCGTCAGGAAAGAGGAAAAGAGGAGGAATCGTATAGGAAGCACGGGAATGGCTGGGCTAGGTGGCATCACATGAAGGAGATTATGATCAATTAACAGGACACAAAGTGTGTCTGATCTGTTGCCTGGAAAATCAATTTGCTCTGTAAACCTTCACCCAATTCACAACAAAAAAGTTTTTGAAAAAGAAAACCTTAAAAACAGAAGCAAAACCTTGTCTGAAGTCGCATCCTAAGATAAGTCCTCGGATTGGAAAGCACCAAAATATGACTGGAGAAGAGCTGCCTCCTCAAAGTAGGGCTGACCTTAGGACATGAAGGGGGCAGAGCTCCTTCTAAAGAGAGACCCCGAGTCCAAGTTCCCCACTGAGAATATTCCACCTTCTCAGAAACAGCTCTGACACAGGGAACATTAATGACCAAGACCAGATGAGCTGTCCGTGACAGCGTCAAGGACATCAGCCATGGGGGATGGAGGGTTCATTAAAAAGAAAGGGAATAGGGCTGAGCCCCGGTGGCGTAGTGGTTGTGCGCGGGGCTGCGGCCCACTGGGACGGAGGTTCAATTCCAGCAGTGGGGCTGGGCCTCCTCCTCCCACCACCGGAGAGCAGGGATGCCCAAAAAAGAAGAAAAAAGAAAGAAAGGAAATAAAGGGCTGAACTGGATATCAGAAGAGATTTTGAAACTTACTCTTGCACAGAGAACATATAATCCCCCCAACTGAAGGTGTAAAGCAGCTGAGCAGATTTCAAAGGACAGCTGAAGACAAAAGTATGATGAAACATGCAAGGCCTGGAATTAGAAAGTCAAAAGGGAAAAACATCCTTGCCATTTCTTAAGCTGAAATTCTTAAATTGAATGGGGGGGGGGGGGGCACCCTTAATCCTCAAGTTGCATTATTAAAGGATTCTATAGGCAAAACATTAAACTGCATGGCGTATCAAAAAAAGGTGGAAATGGGCTGAGCCCCGGTGGCGTAGTGGTTGTGCGCGGGACTGCGGCCCACTGGGATGGAGGTTCAATTCCCGCTCACAGGAGCAAAGGCTGGGCCTCCTACCCCCACCACCAGGGCAGTGATGCCTAAAAAAAAAAAAAAAAAAAAAAGGTGGAAATATAGTTAGTAATCCAGAAAGAATAGGTAGACGTTCTATCAGTTTAGGAGATATGGTCAAGAGTTGATGGTATTGAAGGAAGAAGTCTAACCTGCCCTAACGGCATTGATGTAAAATAAGGTTCCTGGAATTAAGAGACTGGCAACTAAGATGTTTCGGCAACGCATGCAGTGGGTTCACTTGTCTGGGGAACACTGCCTGGCTCCCCACCTGGATGAGACACATATTTGCGCCCATTCCAAAATGAGATGTCCCAGCAGAATGTGGAAAGATCTAACAAGATGACTAATAATACGTGCAAGTAAAATTCTTAAGAAAATTCAAAAGCAGTCGCAGTAGTGAAGCGACAATGAATCACCAGAAAACCAAGGGGGACTGAGAAGAGGACCTGGCGTTAGGGATACAATTGCTGGTGTTACATCGGTCCCGGCCGAAAGCACGAAAGGATGTGTTTACCTGCGATTTACCGACTACGCAAAGGCACGCAACCGTGTGGGTTGCTGCAACGTAAGAAAATCCCAGCCCACTTAATTGTATTCCCTGGAATCTGCACGCTGGCTAAGAGGCGGCCATTCACACACAACAGGGTGCAGAAGCCTAAAAAGGAGTGCGCTCAGGTCGTATCCTTTCGCCACACTGACTCCATCTGCATGCTGAGCAAATACCCTGGGAAGCTGGACTGGATGAAGAACACAACGCCAGGGTTGGAGAAAGGCTTATTAACAACCAATATGCGGCTGGCACAATCTTGCTTGCCAAAGGACTTGACACACTTACTGATGAAGATGAAAGACTACAGCCGCCAGGCTGGATTTACCTCTCAACACAAAGAAAACGAGATTCCTCACAATCCAATCAAAGGACAACATCCTGATAGAGGGTAAATTACAGCTGTCAAAGGTTTTGTTGCACTTAGATCCACATCAAGGCTCATGGAGGCAGTAGACGAGAAATCAAACCACACACCGAGCCATTCAGCCGTAAAGGATATTCAACGTTGAACCTGACCCAAGCCATATCGTCCATTGCCCCATAATCATATGCGAGGACAATGAGTAAGAGGGTTCACACAATTAGTCAGGCATTTGAATTATCGTGTTGGCAAAGAAAACTGGACGTAATATGGGCTGCAAGGAGAACAATTCTGACTTGGAAGAATTACAGCCAGAATGCTTCTCAGAAGTGAGAATGCGGTCCAAACCAAAGAGCAAACTCACTGCTGTCAAGTCGCTGCTGACGCATGGTGACTCTATGGAACATAGCAGAACTGCCCTGGTACCTTTCCCAGATTGTAACTGTTTACAGGAATACAGTCTTCTCTTTCTCCCGTGAAGCAGCTGATGGTTTGAGGGCATTGCACTTCGCAGCCCAAAGCTTCACCAAGACTCCTCTGACGAGGTAGTAGTTGGGAATTATGGCATCAAGACACTCCCATGGGGTGGAGTCAAATCTGCCCACCAAGTGGCAGCCTAATGACACCTCCTTCGGGTCCAAAGCCTTTTGTATAAAGAGCAAGAGGACCAGGGAGGATTTCGCTCTCTGCCACTTTGCCTTCCTCCCGCGGGGATTGTGTGTCTGCCTCCCGGGGTGGCCCCATGTGAGCCACGAGTTTCCATTAACCTTGGATCCACAGGGCCCTGCACCCACCAGCCTGTGATCTCCCAGCTTCCTGTTTCATCTTTCTGAGTCATGGTCTCGGAAGAAGGTCCTGGCTAGCATGGGATTTATGGGCTTCGGTTGGATTGGGCTGGGTACCTTCTCTACGTACAGGTGCTTCTTAACGTGAAGTTCTTTCTTACACAGAGAGGAGTGTCGATGGATTTGTTTCTCTAGACAACCAGGCCAAACAGACACGTTTCCAGGTAGGGTCAGTCCTTGGAGAAGGACATGATGCTAGGTAGAGGGTCATCAGAAAAGAGGAAGACCCTCAACATTCCGGGTTAGCAGTTGTTGCAACAATGGGTGCCGACAGGGGGTGATGATGAGGGCGGTGCAGGGCCGGGCAATGTTTCATTCTGTGGTCAGAAGGGACTCCATGGCACCACACACAAAAAGAAGTCTGGCTGTCAAGCAGGCAATTGGATAGGTGGGAACTGGAGGTGAGGAGGGATATCTGGACAGGGAGTTCTGTGCCTGTAAGTGTTCTGAAGAGCTTACGAGGTCTGAGGTCTGGACATTCCAGATGCTCCAAGATGGGTGAGATGAGGAAGAAACCACCGAAATAAAGATTTAAAAGAGAAGGAGACAAGTCAACTTTCCAATGCTGACCAAGAAAGATGAGTCTGAGAACTCACCACCGGATTGTGCAACAGGGGCAGAAGTGACTTTGCTAAGAGACCAGAAGGGGAGAGAAGTAGAGACAATGCAGTCAGTACAGAACTTTACAAGAATTTTGTTGCAAAGAACAAAGGAATGAGACAGGAACTGCCAGGCAAGCAGGAGCCCCAGGTCTGTTTAAGATGAGACAAACAGCATGTATGTGCACGCTACTGATTAGCTGCCACTGAGTGGATTTAACTCATGGAGAGCCCATGTGGACAGGGCACAGCCCGGCCTCATCTGACGGCGGCAGGGTGTTTTACAGATTAAAGACTTACAGCAACTCCACAGCCAGCAAACCTGGTTTTCCGAGAGCACGTGCTGCTCACTTCATGCCTCCATCTCACCGTCTGGTAATCTCACAATATTCCAAGCTCTTCCATGCTCTCACACATGTACTGGACTGCCGAACTCACTGCCGCCACATCCATCCCGACTTGTTCCAACCCTGCGGTCCCTTTGGATTCCTGGGGCTGTAAATCTTTACGGGGGCAGAAAAACCCATCTTTCTCCAGGAGGAACCGCCCCTTGGGTTGCTCAAACAGTAAATCTTTACAAGAGCAGAACGTCTCATCCTTTCGCAGGGCAAATGGTCGACTGGATGTGCTGCCTGTGGTTCACTATGCCACCAAGTCGATTCTGACACATAAGAACCCTTTAAGGCAGAGGAGAACAGCCCCTGTGAGTTTTGGAGACTATACATCTGCAGGAAGCCAAACATCTCTCCTTTCTCCTACAGGGAAGCTGGTGGTCAAACTGCTTTCTGGTTTAGCAATGCAATGTGTATACCACTAGGCCCCAAGAGTCCTAGAATGTAAATCAAGAATCTAACGTGCAGCCCTAAGTATTTTTTTTGGGGGGGTGAGGAGGCATCACTGTCTCTGGTGGTCGTGGGTGCTACCCAGTGCTGCTCCTGAGAGCCGCCGCTGGATTTGAACCGCCTAGCCCGCGGGCCGCAGTCCCGCACTCAACCACTTATGCCACAGGGGCTCAGTCCAGCCCTAGGTATTTTAACTATTGCATTGTATGCATTACACCTCAAATTTTAAGTTTGATAAGAAGTCAATATTTTTTTTGGGGGGGGGGGGGGGGCATCCC